>JAABOM020077876.1:0-78415 GCA_011800125.2 Solanum clarkiae | reverse complement strand
TCTTCCCATAGTATGTATTATGAACTATGCAAGTTGATTTGGATTGTAATGATGGTTTTACTTCAAACATCATTCATACATGTCATATTGTTAATATGTTATTCATTGCTTATGATTATGCATTTTGCTTATGATACCTATCTCTTCTTGCTTTGCATCCCACATACTTAGTACATTTAAACGTATTAACGCATACACTATGCCTCCACGATGTCACCTTGTAAGAACTGGTGCACTACTTGATCATCTTCCTCCTCTACATAGCTAGTATGATTGTCTCTCAAGCTTGATGGTGAGTCCTCCATTCCCAGGACGTTGCTTATGATTTGTTGCTATGTACTAAAGCTATCTTTCCTTTATTTATGTATTGACTATGAGGGTGAGCCAAGTTGTTTGTCATGGGCCCTGCTCTTGTCTATGTAGTAGAGGTGTTGTTGGACATGTTATGTATGTATGATGTGAGCCTTGAATCTCTTGTTTCTTGAAGTGATGATATGGAAGTTGACCCTTAGTCCCAATTCCCTTGTTTATGCTTACCTCTCATTGTCATTTTAATTGCTTCTGCCATCAAGGAAGTGTAATGATATGCTATAAGGCTTGTTTGGGGTTTGTCTGGGTTCCCCATTCGCCGATCACGTCTAGGCCCTAGGCTTGGGTCATGACAAAGATGGTATCAGAGAACTAGGTTCTTAGATCCTTAGAGTGCAACATATCGCTTTGATTAAAGTCTTATTCATGGTTGTGTTATACACCATAACTATGAATAGGAGGCTTTGAGTTGTTTTATAAAACATTTCTCTTCTTCATGTTCGAAGTCGTACTATAGAGTTGAAGTATGTTTTTTCCCCTAATGATTGTTCTTTGCTATGCTAATTCATGCCTAACACAAGAGAAAGCAGAGCCCGCTCTCCCAACCAACTCATGGAGAATTCTGGGATACACTTACTATGTTAGCTCAAGTTGTGGCAAATCAAGCCAACCAAATGGCCTAACTTCCTCATGCTCCTACTCTAATATCTCAAGTGAGGGACTTTATGAGTATGAATCCACCAAAATCCTATGATCTAAGGTAGATAAGGACCATTAAGAGTTCATCGATGAGGTCTACAAGGTATTGGCTATCATGGGAGTTAGATCAGAGGAAAAGGTGGTGTTGGCGGCTTACCAACTCAAAGGGGTTGCACAAATATGGTTTAATCAATGGAACGAAGAGAAGAGGGTTGACAATGTGGTTCTGTAGGAGGATTTCAAGGCAGCTTTTCTTAATCGGTTCTTCCCTCTTAAGCTTAGGGAAGCTAAATTGGTGGAGTTTATGAAATTGAAACAAGGATCTTTGAGTATGAGGGAGTATGCCCTGAAGTTCAATCAACTTTCAAAATATGCGCCCCAATTAGTGGCTGGTCCAAGGTCTAGGATAAGTAAATTTGTGATGGAAGTATTTAACTTGGTGAGTGAGGGGTGCTGCTCCGCTATGTTGATTAGTGATATGGATTTGTCCTATCTCATGATTTATGCTGAAAAACTTGAGGGGGAAAAGCTTAGAAAGAGGAGAAGTGAGGGGTCCAAGAGGGCTCAAATTGATAGTAGCTTTTGAGGTCAAGAGTACATCGATACTCCAAACAAGAAGGTTGCCAAGGATGGGGTGGCCAGCCCCAAGTATCAAGGTGCAGTGTTGGTGGGAAAGCTCCTCTTACATGCGATAAATGTGGGAGATACAACTAGGGAGATTGCTTAGCTGGTTCGGGTGTGTGTTTTGGATGTGGTGGAATGAATCATAAGATGAGGCACTTCCCAGGGATCCCTAAAGATGATAAGGACGATCATTGGCATTCTCAACCATAACCCTCTAGGTGTTACTAGACTTGGCTTGGTGCTTCGCTAGTGATTTGAAGTTTTTTTTGGTAGATTAGGGTTCCTCTATACCTTGGATTGTTTCTTTTTGGTTGCTTGTAGGCCTCTTGTGCGCCCAAAGTTGTATGTGAACCTTTAGTGTCTACCTCTTATTGAGTATATTTTTGCTAAGAATATTCATAAATGTTGTTTTGTGTTCATCTTGCCTTAGGTCTTGCCTTGTGACTTAGTGGAGTTGATGTCGTAGAGTTGATGACATGCTTGGGGCTGATTAGTTCCATGCATATCATGTCCTCATAGATAGTACAACCCGTAGAGTCAGAATCCGACTCCCTATGAACCCATCTTTGAGTGGGAGGTTCTCAAGTGGTAGCAAAAGATGTAGTTCCATTCTTGTCTTAAGGTCCAATTGACCTCTAAGGGTTGCCCAATGTTCTTATTGCATAGGGTCTTGTGTTATGATTTTAGTTGAACTTAGTTTGTTGGATTGGAGGTTTTGAGGTGGTTTGGCTACTTCATGTTGTGTTTCTAATGAGTGTAGAACCCGTAAGGTTGCAATATGATGGTTAAGGATGGTTGGTTTATTTGGTCAACTACAATGGGTTAGTCACTTCTCTAATCTTGATCTTTGTTTCGGGTTTTGTCTATAACTGAGGATGAGAGTAGGTGATATTCCTAAGTGTCTTTTTGGACTAAGGGTGAACATTTGAGTATTGTTGGAGTTGTTTAGTTTACTTATGCACTAGCTATGTTTATGTGTTTCATGAATAGGGTCTTAAACCCCTACCTTGGCATGTTAGAGGTGGCCTCTAGTGGTGAAGAACTGATTTATTTAGAGCTTGTGAATCATTTGGGGGTAGTGTTGTAAGTCTTGGGGATGAGAGGTTGTTTGCAAAATATGATAGGCGTGAACAAAAGATAACAAGAAGATGGTTAGAATTCTTTAAGGATCATGATATGAGTGTACATTGATTTCCTTTGTAAGGCTAATGTTGTGATCGGTGCTCTAAGTAGCCTAACATGTGTTGATGATGGTAATAACAGGTGACTTGAGGGGTCCATCGTTTGGCTAGATTAGGGGATTAGGTTGGAGGAAGTTGAGCATGGTGGTGTAGTATTCTTGATGGTTTCAAATCTTCCTTTATTGGAGAGGTCTAGATTAAACAAGGCCTTCATTCCATCTTATTAGGGTTGGAAGTTTTAGGTGAAAAGATGGTAGAGTGGAGGTTTTCTCCCAAGGGGGAGATGGTGGCTTATGGTACCAAGTGGACTAGGTAGGTTCAGGGTTGACTATTGGGTTTAGGATTGTGAGTCGTTGTGTGGTGTAGAGAAGGGTTGGTAAGGTTGCTTAAGGATAGGAATTACCATTGATAGGTTTGTCCGATTTCTTTCATTCTTTTGGGTTAAGGGGATGTGTTGGTGACTCTAATGTCATAAAACTCCTTGAGGTTGTGGATGTTGTGGAGGATAAGTTGACTTAGGAGAAGGTCCCGGTGGAGGTATTGGATGGATGGGATGAAGAAGTTAATTGATGAGGAAGTAGAGTTCGTCAAGGCCCATTGGAAGCATCGCCAAGTCGATAGTGCCTCCCGGGTAGCTGGAGCGGATATGGAAAAGCAATATCTGTACCTCTTTCATTCTATTCAAGCTTGTGATAATATGTAAAACTTCTTTTTGAGATTTCATATCTCATGTTCCAGCCCGTAAGTCATTTGCATGCATTCATGTTTACATTAAAAAGGTTCATGGCGATTTTACACTTATCTGGTGTTTTTACAATGGTGTTTTAAGTGTGTTGTTGCATTCTTGTTAGGGCAGATCTCTTTATGATTTCTCTTCTCTTGTACATTTCTTTGACATTCGGGGATGAATGTTCCCAAGGGGGAGATATTGTAACAACCCCAAAAAGTGCCCAAAAATGTGTCTCGGAAGTGCCCGGAATCGTAATTTTCATATATCTCAAAATCCAGGCATTATTTCAGAAATTTGATTTCATATTCATGTTTAAGGGGGTCAAATTGAGAGGGAAGTGGGTCTAACCCTGATTTAGAGCAACCATAGCAAATTTTAAAATTTCAAAGTGTCAAATTACAGTAGCTCCTGTGCATTTATGGCGCGACGTGCCACTACCTTATTTTGTGTCAATTATTTCATTTCGGTCCAAGACTTTGGGGTCTTGGTCCTAAGTCTTCCCATATGTGAAAATACCTATACTAAGGTTTATTTCTCCCTCATATCATCCTGGATATTCCCAAATACTCTCCCAAACACTTAGACAATATTTCATCTCCTACATTCAAGTCTCAAAACTCATTTGGATCTTAAGGATTTCACCCAAGTTTCAAGTCTCCATCTCCAATCTTCTTCAAGGATTCCCCAAAAGCTAAGGTATGTTGGATTCTTTCATGGGTTCCTTTCACCCATGATGCCCAAACTTTTTTTCCTTACAAATTGCATGATTTAAAGTCGATTTATTCATGGGTCTTATTTATTATGAAATTCACTGTACACTATGTTGGGATTTATGAAATTGTGACTGTTTTACTACGTTTTGGGCTATGAATGTTCTATCTATCTTAAGGTTTAATGAAGGATTTTGATGTATGAAGCTTGATGGTGTTACCAAGTATCTACCGACGGTTTTACATTAGATTTTCTAGCATGATAACGCTCTTGAATTGCATGGTTTTACAATTGTACTACATACCGGACAAGTGTTTTATAAAATGCCTTTTTAAGGATTCTTTAAGTTTTGATAATCTATTGGTTGAGTTATTATTCAAGTGACTATATGATGATTATGATCTTTCTAAAGATGTGTTTAAATTATGAAAATATTGATTATATTGTATGACCGGATTAAGCCCATTCTTAAGATTATACCTCTTGTGAGTCTTTAATGTTGGTGTTAATGAAAGGATAATATTGATGACGACCCATTATTATGATTGAAATTAAGCTCACCATTTATGGTCAATGATGTTGAGAGCTACTTGTGTCTTATCTCTATGTTCATTGCAAGTTATTCAAGTATGGTTGTCTTAGATATTCTGTGGGATTAGACTTAGTACCGAGTGAACTAGAATCGAGTTCCCAAGTCCTAGAACTACGTGCCACCACAGGTGAAGGGATTAGAGGTGAGTCCCCAAATCTCTAATAGGAGATTACCCTAAATATGAGGGCTTGAGGCGAGTACCCGAGTCCAAGAACTAGAGGTGAGAACCTGGTTCACACAAGGCTTAGTGGATCCACTTAGGCATTTGAAGGTTTACCTTGGCAAGTGACTTCCTCTTTTTTTTCGATGTGGAGTTGACATCGGGGTTCCAAGTTGTAACTCACTTGGTCTTATTTTATGTCGGTTGAGATTTCTTCCCACACTTTGTATTATGAACTATATAAGTTAATTTGGATTGAAAGCATGGTTTTAGTTCAAACATCATTCATACATGTCATATTATTAATATGTTATTCATTGCTTATGATTATGCATTTTACTTATGATGCCTATCTTTTATTGCATTGCATCCCACATACTTAGTACATTCAAATGTACTAACACATACTTTAGGAATCAGTGCACCGCTTGATCATCCTCCTTCTCCACGTGACTAGTACGATTGTCTGCTAAGCTTGTTGGTGAGTCCTCCATTTTGGGGATGCTGCTTATGATCTCTTGCTATATACTAAAGCTATCTTTCCTTTATTTTAGTATTGACTATGAGAATGAGCCTGACTATTTGTCGTGGCCCCCGCTCTTATCTATCTAGTAGAGGTGTGGTTGGAGATGTTATGTATCTATGCTATGAGCCTTGACTCTCTTGTTTCTTGATGCTATGACATGGAAGTTTACCCTGAGTCCCAATTCCCTTGTTGATGCTTATCTCTCATTGTCATTTTAATTGCTCCCATGACCAAGGATGTTTAATTATATGTTATGAGGCTTATTTGGGGTTCCTTCAGGTTTCCCATTCGCCTGTCATGTCTAGGCTCTAGGCTTGGGTCGTGACATTAAAGGTGCATTAATCATGCATATCATGTCCCTACTCTATTCCTATGTCTATGCAAATTGTTATTATGTATGATGTCATTGATGCATTGCATGACATTAGTACATTCAAAGGTAATAACACATACTCTTGCCTACATGATATCACCATGGAGGGACGAATGATGATTTTATTCCTCTCTATTGTGGCTAGCTTTTAGTGTTGCTATTGATGACTTGGTGATTTCCTATGCTCAAAGGACAAGCCCTTATATTTCTTTCTTATGTTGATGTTTCTAAGACTTTTATACTTTCTTATCTTAAGGGTGAGCTTGTAAAGTTGTGTTCTAGTGCCTGCCAAGATCAAGTGTGTAGAGGCATGTATTGAACTAAAGATGTTATAATTCCATAAAGGGTAACATTTGACTCTTGCGATGCTATGGTTCTTTTGCTTACTCTTGTGTTTGTTTATTTGCCTTATGTGTGCTTACGATTGAATAAGAGGCTTGTGTAGGATGCCTTCAGGTGTCATATTCACTATGTCAAGGCTAGGCTCTAGGTTCGGGTTGCGATAGGATGTCCCCATACCAATTGTTGTTTTAGAAATCTTTCCATCTGCCTATAGATTTTATGCACAAATCTTATTGCGCATTGAGAGTTATTAATTTTTGCAAGATAGTGTTTATCAATTGCATGCTTTAGAAGAACTTCACATTTGTGCTTATGAATGTTTTAACTTTATACAAGGAAAGGTACGTCAAAATTTTACATCAGGACTTTAGAGTTGGTGGTATGGTATTGCTCTTTAATTCTTTCTTAAGACTTCCTGGGTAAGATTAAGTCCAAGTGGTCGGGTCCTTTCAAAGTGATTCATTTTTTGGAATAGTACTATTGAACTTGAGAATGGATGGGTCGAGATTTAAAGTCAATAGGCAAAGGTTGAAGATCTATTTGAGTATTGATCCCAAAGTGACATTGATCGATATGGCGGTTGTTATAATGAAGTGGGACATCAATATTATAGCTCGCTACTAGTTTGAATATATTAGAAACACACCAATGTCATCCCAAAATGAGTCCAGTATTTGGCATCCGAAATTTGCTTAATTGGGCTTCATTATGGATCGAATACGATTAAATTTGGTTGATATTGCCAAACCTGAGATATTTCTAAGGGCTAGGAAGTAGTGATGTGCTGCAAAATATGACACTAGTGATTCTTTAAATGTAGAATTTTGTGTATTCTCAAAGCAATGTTAGTAGGTTTGATGTGTTTTTATGTTGATTTTGTAGGATTTGTGCAGTCGAGAAGTTTTTGGAATTTGGTAGTTTACAGTTTTTCTAGGTTTTTACGAAACCTTTTATAGGACATGGTTCATACCAAGAGCCATAGATAGGTTTCATAAGATTGACCTAGTGAAGGGATAATTTTCAGAAGTTCAAACCACATGCTACTAGGACGGGTCGCAGACCATTTGACGGCTCGTAATCAGTTCATGCCTTGATGATCAGATATTTTATGGAGTTGTTGAAAGGTTAATAGAGAAAACATTTTATGAATCACAATAAGCCAGGAGAAGGTCCACACGAAGGGGTTCATACATTAAAAATAGTTTATGAAGAATGCAATCCATGAAGCCAGTCTACGAGCCGTGAGTGCAACTACAACCTGTAACTATCTTCGTCAGAGGCCTTGATTCTATTTTTCCTATTTTTGTAGGATTTAGTTTTCTTTTATTGTAAATGGGTTCTTAAGTTTTCTTTTGACGGAGAGAGTATATAGAACATCCAGAATGTGAGATTGGAGATTATTGCTTTATTCTTGAAGATTTCTTATGGATTACTTTTGACAATATCTTTGAATTAAAATATTGTGATTTTTGTGAAGATTTTGAATTTCGTGTTCTTAAATTCTTCGTTGTAGTGTCAAATTATGCAAATTTGTAACATGATTCTCTCATCTACAATTAACATTAGTAGCTAAATCCACAACTATGATTGTGGGAACCATGAAGAAATAGCAAAGTAAAACCGAATAGTGTGTATTCCTGAAAAAGTGTGCATGCATGTATTTTTTGTCTCTTTGTTTTGCATGCTTTTTTAATGGTTGCAAATGTTAAAAGCAAATGTTAAAACTCACCTTGTTCTTACTTACTAGATCAAGGGGGCGATGAAGGGGGAAAAAGATAAAAAATAACAAGATTCTATGTGAGTACACTCATCTAATCAACCTGAATGGATCAAGGGATGATTGTACTAAGACAAGGTAACGCTAAGTAATGTGAAACTAATAGATTAATCAAATCATGTGATGAAATTTACCTAATTGTTGGATCAACGGGTTCAGTGAACATAATTACCAATTCTGCATGTTACATACTAGAAAAGGTTACAATTATAAGGTTATACTGCATCAGGAATTCATAGGGAACACAAAATCCTTGTTACTTTTCTCACTGAATTCACAATGTTTGCATCGATTGTGTGATCACAGTTTAGGTTTAATTATTACTTTTACATTAAAAAACCCCTCTTTGGGAAGTAAGTCCGTTAACTCGTTAATTGCTTTAATTACTCCAAGTCTAGACAATATTCCTTATGGAATCAACCCTAACCATTGTTAGCTTCTATGGTTGAACAGTGACCGCTTACACCTTAATAAGGAGGTGTAATTTGGCGTGATCAAATTCTGGCGTGGTTGTCGTGGAATGCAGCTTTTAGATTGGTTTAATCAGGTTGATGAGTGAGTTAATCTTTATTTTCCTTATTTTACTTTCTTGTTGTTTTTATTTTTCTTTAGTATATAGGTGTAGTGTATGCCCAACACCCACAGTCGAGGCATTCCTTTTACCCCATTTGATCCAAAATGTAAAGAATGTTGAGAAGAATGGTTGAATTCATTGTTGCTAACGCTACACTTAACTTGAACAATCAGAACCCACCACCATAAATAGTGGTGAATAATCAACCGTTATAAGGTCAATAAGCGGCAGGAAATAGGTGGAATCCTTACAGACTTGATCTTATGGAAGTGGATGTTACAGGAGCAATCGGGTTGCCTCCTCTATCAGAAGATACCATGTTTGTCATCTCGAGTAGGTTTCTGCAGTTGTTGCAACATAGAGGGGAATTTTTTGGGCTTACCAATAGAGGATCCGTATAACCATCTATACAATGTTGTCTTTGTCTATAAGAGTATGATGAGAAATTAGAATTTGTCCATGGCTGTTGTTGGGCTCCATTTCTTCCCATTATCTCTCACAAGTGAAATGATAATATGGTTATCTGAACTTCCATAGAGTTCTATCACTACACGGGCGAAAATACAAAAAGCCTTTTTGGAGATGTATTTTCCCAAGTCGAAGAAACTGAAGCATAAGAATCAAATTAACATCTTCAAGCAGTTGCCTGGCAATTCCATAAGTGCTTCTTGGGAGAGGTTTACTAAATCCTTGAGGAGTGTTCCAGACCATAAGATTGTTGATGATTCCTTGATAGAAATCCTCTATAGGGCATTAGCTGATAATTGCAAAGTAATGGAAGATACCATAATAAGAGGATCATTCCTTTATTTCACTTTCACATGTGTGATCCAACGACTGGAAAGGGTAGCTGAAATGATCCCAAAAAGTGCCCGAAAATGTGCCTCGAAATGCCTGGAATTTTAAATTCCATATATCTCAAAATTCATTTGTCATTACAAAAATCCGACTTCATATTCTTGTTCAAGGGGTCAAAATTATTAGAAAATGGTCTAACCCCACTTTTAGAGAAACCGTATCAAAATTTGAAATTCTCAAATGTTGATTTCTAGAGAGGTTTTCAAGTCGCGGAGTGTTAATTTGAGATTGTTTTTTTTAGTTCGGTCCAAGACTTCTAAGTCTTGGTCCTAAGTGTTTCCAAACATGTTTTTACCTATACTTAGTCAAACTTTACCCTTATATCATCCTAAACATTCCGTAATACTCACTCAAACACTTAGTAATATTTTCACTCCCCAAACTCTCCCAAACACTCATCCTAAGTGAAGGTTTTCCTTCAAGGTTCTTCTTCAAGTTTCAAGTCTCCATCTCCAATCTTCACCAAGTTCATATCTAAGCTAACGTATGTGTGTTTTTTTCATGGGTTCCTTTCACCCATAATACCCAAGCCTTCTTTTACTTAAATTGCATGATTCAAAGTTGATTTACAAATGGATCTTGATTATTATGAAATTCACTGCACACTACGTTAAAACTATGTACAGTTATGACTGTTTGCCATGTTTTGAGCTATAAATATTTGATCTATTGTAAGACTTGAGAGAGGGTTTTGATGTATATTACTTGAGGGAGTTGCAAGGTGTTGGTTGTTGGTTTTACAATGGATTTTCTTTCATGATTTCATCTCGATATTTCATGATTTTACACTAGCATTACACACCTCTAAGTGTACGATAAAATATTCGAATGTGGTTTCTTGAGGAGTTGAAAGTCCGAAGTATGAGATATGATATGAATGACTATATGATGATGAAATGAGCTTATGTATATGATAAATTTTATATAAAGTGTTGTATTAGACCATGCCTAATCCAGGGGGACTAAGAACCCGGATAACCTAGATGGGGTTTTGTACTCATCAACATAGGGAAGGGTTTGTACTTTTCCACCTGGTGATAGGGAGGCATCATCACTAACCTAGATGGGGGTTTGTACTCATCAACCTAGGGAAGGGTTTGTACTTCTGCACCTAGTGATGATGTGGCATCTTTACTAACCTAGATGGGGGTTTGTACTCATCAACCTAGGGAAGGGTTTGTACTTCTCTATCTTGGTGATGGGAGGCATTATCACCAACTTAGATGATGGTTCGTACTCATCCACCTAAGTGATAGGGCAGTATTATAACTAACATACTAAAGGGTTGTACATTTTGAAATCTAGCGTGGTCTCTTCTACCTATATGATATTCTATATGAGCATGAGTTACTTAAGCATGTCTTACTTATGCATTGATCATTCATGTCATATTGCTATAGTATGTCTATTGCCTATTCCTATTCATTTTGATTATGATGCTTATTTCTTGTTTGCATTGCATCCTACATAATTAGTACGTTCAAAAATACTAACGCATATTGTATGCCTACATGATATCACCATTTACGAACCAGAGTCCAAGTTGATGATCATCCTCCACGTAGCTAGTTCGGTGTTCTTCAAGCTAGTTGGTGATTCCTCCACTTCTGGGACCTTAGTCTATGTTTCTCCTATTATTTGTTGAGACATTCTTCTTGATTGTCTATTTTTACTATGAGGGTGAACCTGGTTATATTTTCTTAGCCCCCGCTCTTATTTATGTATTAGAGCCATTTGTTGGACATGTTATGTATCTACGATATGCGTTGACTCTTGTCTCATGACTATAATGATATCGAAGTGTTTTCCCTTAGCCCTGGTTTCCCCATTCTTTTATCTCTTGATACTTGATTTATTTCTTCCGCGACCAAGGATGTGTAATAATTCTCTAAGAGGCTATCTGGGGGTCCATTTAGGTTTCCCTTATGCTGTGTCACGTCTAGGCCCTAGTAGCTAAGACAAATCTTGCATGGAACATAAGGGAGAAGTTGGCGATAAAGAGATCTTTCACAATTTGTATAAATCCGACACAAGCAAAAATTAATGAGGAATTGTTGCAAGATTTAGCTCAGACCAGTACCAATATTGGGTTCCTAATGAAGCAGAATCAGGAAAGGGTGAATGCAGTCAGCCATTAACCACCAAGAGCACCCGTATGTGACGAACCATGTTTTGAGGACGATACTTGCTTCGTGACTGATCGGATGGGGGTTTTGCATGAAACGCCCCAAAAACACCGAAAAATGTGCCTCAGAAATGCCCATAATTATAATTTCCACATATCTCAAATTCGTGTATTATAAAAAAATCTGACTTCATATTCATGATTAGGGGGCAAAATTGAGTGGAAAATGGCTATAGCTCGATTTAGAGCAACCTTAAAAATAGCAAAAAATAATTTTTCAAAAAAATTAATTTTCAGAGACGATCCATGCCTTAGTCGTGGCTCGCTAGGGGCATAGAGATGTACATTTTGTTCCTTAGTTTTTTATTTTTGGCATAAGGCATTGGGGTCTTGGCCCAATGCCCACCTATGAATAAACACACCTATACTTAGCCATTTTTCAACTCTATATCACTCAAGACGATCTCAAAACCCTCTCTAACGCTTAACCAAATATTTCACCAATATTCAAGTGTCCCACGCTTAATTCTGGATCCCAAGAACTTCATTCAAGTTTCAATTTTTCTTCAAATCTACATCAAGGAAATCCTCAAGTTTATTATATGTGGGTTTCAACCATTAGGTCATTATACCGATGCTTTCCAACATTGCTTTTTATGAAAATTGTATATTTCCAAGTTGTGTTACTTACGGGAATTAGCTATTATGAATTATAATTACAAATTATGTTGGAGCTTTATGAAATGTTGATTGGAAACACTTGTCTACCTATTTCAAGCTTATACTATAACATGGTTTGCCTATTGTTACTATGCATGTTTTGAGCTATGAAACTATAATCTATTATATGATTTGATGATGGATTTCAAGGTATCTTACATGAGGGTTTTACTATGTGTTGGTGAGTTGATTTACATTAAGATCTCTCACATTAGTTCACTCTTGAATTGCATGATCTTGAACTAGCATTGCACACCCGCCAAGTGTTTGATAAAGTGTCTTGACAGGATTCTTGAGCTATTAAAGATCTATTACATAGATTGTGAATGAAGTGACTATATGATAATTATGGGACTGCATGTATATATTAAATTCATGAAAGTATCTATAGTGTTGCAAGTTGACCACAGCTCAAAGGGTGACATACCTTGATCACCTCATCGGGGGTGACATACCCATACTACCATGTCGAGGGTTATGTACCTTTACCACCTCTTGGGCGGTGACATGCCCATACTACCACATCAATGGGTATGTACCTTGACCACCTCATCGGGGTGGTGAAATGCTCATACTACAATATCGAGGAGTATGTACCTTGACCACCTTGTCGGGGAGTGAGATGCCCGTATTACCATATTGAGGGGTAGGTACCTCAATCACCTTCCAAGGGGGTGACATGCCTTCGATTCCAAGTAATAGTTTCTTGATCTATGATTATGGTCTTCTACTATACATGTATTATGTTCCATATAATTCAAATGATTTAAAAGCATGTTTTACTTAAAGCATTGGTCATGCATGTCATGCATGTCATATGGGTACTATACTTATCCATTACTTATGATTACGCATTTTGATTATATTCGCTTATTTCTTGTTGCATTGCATCCTACATCCTTAGTACATCCAAACATATTAACGCATACCCTATGCCTACTTGATGTTACCATGTAGGAAATGGAGTACCTCACGATCATCCTCCATGTGGCTAGTTTGGGTATCTAGAAGATAAGCTTTTGGTGAGTCATCATGTTCATGGACACTAGATATTCTACTCTTGCTTATGTTATCTCTCTATGTTGTTCTTTTGATATAATGAGGGTGATTCTGAAAAGTGTCTTGGCCCCCACCTAATCTATGTATAGAGGTGTTGTTGGAACAAATGACGTATCTATGTTTTGAGCTTTGACTCTTTATGCTTTATAAATGTCAAGACATTCCCTTAGTCCCTTTTTCCCTTTTTTATATTCTTGGTATTGTTTACTTTGCTTTCCTGACCAAGGATGTGAATTGATATTTTAAGAGGCTTGCTTGGATCCTTTCAGGTTCCCATTTGTCGTGTCATGTTTATGCCCTAGGTTTGAGTCATGAAAAACTTGGTATCAAAGCACTAGGTTATTAATGGTTCTTAGAATCCAACACGCCACATCGATTAGATTGTTGTTCATGGTTATAAAGTGCAGCATAACTATGAGTAAGAGGCTATGATGCATTTTAGGAAATATTTTCCTTCTTCATGATCTATGTCATATTTTAGGAGTGAGGTAAGGCTTTTCCTCTAATGAATGTTCTTTGCTATTTTAGATCATGTTGACTCGAAGAGGAAGAAGAGGTTGTACTACCGAGGAGCAACTGGCCCCTCCGCTCATCAAGCTCCTCTTGATGCAGGAGTGGCCCATGAAGAGTTCTGGGTTTCTATTACCATGTTGGCCAATTCCATGACTAATCAAATAAACCAAAGGGCCCCAGCCCCTCATGCTCCTACTCCAGCCTCAAAAGTGAGGGATTTTATTAGGATGAATCCATGGGAGTTCCATAAATCCAAGGACAATGAGGATCCATAAGAATTCATTCATGAGGTGTATAAGATGTTGTCTATTATAGGGGTTAAGTCAGAGGAACAGGCGGAGTTGGCGGCCTACCAACTCAAAGGAGTGGCTCAAATATGGTTCATTCACTGGAGAATGGAGAAAGGGAACGATGATACTAACCCCTAGGAAGAATTCAAAGTGGCATTTCTCAACTAGTTCTTTCCCATTGAGCTTATGGAGGCAAAGATGATGGAATTTATGAATCTTAAGCAAGGGTCTATGAGTGTGAGGGAGTAAGGTGTCAAGTTCAACCAAATCTCCAAGTATTCGCCACACTTGGTTGTTGAGCTGAGGTATAGAATGAACAAATTTGTGTTATGTGTGTCCAACTTGGTGAACGAGGAGTGGTACCGCCATGTTAATAGGTAATATGGATTTTCCCTACTTCATGACTTATGTCGAATAACTAGAGGAGGAAAAGTTGAGAAAGTGAAAAAGTTGTGAGGCCAAAAGGGCTCGTCTTGAAGGTGGATTCCAAAATCCCAAGGGTGCCCGATTTCATCAAGGCCACAAGTTCCAAGGCCAAGGGTCTTCCAACACTCCTAATGGGAGATTTTCTAATGATAATCAAGGATTCCAAGGTGGTGGTGATGGGGTGCCGAATCCTAGGTGCCCAAGTTGTGAGAAATCATGGTGGTCCATGTTTGAAAAATTCTAATTCTTGCATTGGATGTGGTGAAGTGGGTCATAAGGTGATTCGTTGTCTACGTTCACAAAATAAGGTAGAGATGGCCGTCCACAAGGCCAAGGTGCGAATGCGGGTCCAAAGGGAAGAGGAGACTAACAATGGGGTGCCCCAAGGTAAAATAGATTCTATGCTCTTCAAGGGAGACAAGGGTAGACGAGGTGCCCGATATCATCATCGATATCTTAAAGGTTTTTGATTTTGATGTGTATGCTTTGATAGATCAGGCTACCACTCTATCTTTTATTACTCCTTTTGTTGCCAAAAACCTTCATGTTAGCCTAGAATTATTGTGTGAACCCTATGAAGTGTCTACCCCCATTGGTGAGTCTATTGTGCTAAAAGAGTCTATAGAAATTTTCCCATATTCATATTGCATAAAATCTTACCTTGTGATTTTGAACTATCATTTCACACCCACCAAGTGTCTAATAAAATATCTTGATAAGGATTCTTGAGCTACTGATGATCTATTGCATAGATTGTGAATCAAGTGACTATAAGATATTAAGGGATTGTATGTATGTATTAAATTCATGAAAGTATCTATAGTGTTACAAGTTGACCACATCTTGTTGGGGGGTGACAGACCCAATAACCTTTTTGAGGGGTGAAATACCATGACTACCTCGTTAGGGGTGACATGCCCAACCACCTTCTTGACGGATAACATATCTTGAGCACCTCGTCGGGGGGTGACATGGCCATCATACAACGTCAATATGTATGTACCTTAACTACCTCGGCGGAGGTGACTTGCCCATACTACCACGTCGAGGGGTGTGTACCTTGACCACCTTATTGGGGGTGACATGCTCGAACTACGACATCAAGCAATGTGTACCTCGGCCACCTCATCGAGGGGTGACATTCCCGTACAACCACATTGAGGGTTAGGTACCTCAATCACCTTCCAAGGGGGTGGCATATCTTAGATTCGTAGTAATAGTTGCTTGGTCTTTGATTATGGTCTTCTACTATGCATTTATTATGTTCCATACAAGTCATATGATTTACAAGTATGTTTTACTTAAAACATTGAATATGTATGTGATATTGATACTATACTTATCCAATACTTATCCATTATGGATTTTGTCTATATTGGCTTATGTCTTATTGCATTGCATTTTATCTTACATACTTAGTACAGTCAAATGTACTAAACGCATACTCTATGCTTACATGAAGTTATCACGTAGGAACAGGAGCACCTCATGATCGTCCTTCACGTGGCTAGTTTTGGAATCTTGAATACATGTTTTTGGTGAGTCCTTAAGTTCGGGAAAACTGTCTATGCTATTCTTGCTTATGTTATCTCTCTGTGTTGTTCTTTTTATACTATGAGAGTTAGTCCAAAAAGTGTCTTGGTCTCCGCCCAAACTATGTTTAGAGGTGTTGTTGGAACAATTGATGTATCTATAATTTGAGCTTTGACTCTTTATGCTTTATAAATGTCAAGACTTTCCCTTAGTCTCTTTTTTCCTTGTTTATATTCTTGTTATTGTTTACTTTGCTACCGCGACCAAGGATATGTAGTTTATATTCTAAGAGGCTTGTTTGAGTCTCTTTGGGTTCTTTCGCCGTGTCATATCTAGGCCTAAGGCTTGGGTCGTGACATTACGGACCAATGCCCAAGGGTCTAATCAGGACTATTGGCGCCAAGGTCAAGGAAATAAGGTTCGAAACTATAACAGAGATGATGCATACAGGGCTAACAACTAAGGTAGATACCATGTCAAAAATAGGGGACAAGACCGAGATGGTGACTGGGTTCGCACAGATAGGTATAGAAGTAGGTCATATGTGCCACCACACAATGTTGATTTTGAGGCTGGTAGTTTAACAATTAAGAAGATGTTCCACAAGTTGCTGAAGAAGGTTGATACACAAGATGATACCTTGTAAGGGATGAAAGTTGACATAGTAGGTAATAGTCAGAAGATGAGTCTTACTCTGTGGCTACTAAGCAGTTGGAGCAACAGTTAGTTAAGATGTCTACATAATTGAACCAACGATAAAAGGGTACATTGCCAAGCAATACAATGCAAAATCTAAAAAAATGATAGGAAATGCATCGCAGTCACTACACGAGGTGGTAAGTAGACAATCGACTCTTCGATACCAATGGTCGATGATGAGGCTTATGAGGAGACTGTAGTAAGAAAGGATGATGAAGCTGGCGATGACAAGGCCAAGGATGGGGTGAGCGAAAAAGTGGTACCACCAATAAAGTTGAAACCCATACCCAGAACTCCACCACCTAGCCCTCTAGACTCAAGAAGAAGAATGAGAAGGGGATGTTTCAGAATTTCATCTATATGTTGAAGTAGCTTTCTATCAATTATCCATTTATTGATGATTAGATCCAATTTGGATGATGATTCAAGCGATTCCTCATGATCTTCTGCATTATGAAGTGATTGCGACAAGCTCCTTGGTGCAGGAAAAAAGGATCCTGGAGCACTCACCAAATCTTGCACCATCAGGATTTTTGAATTTACAAAGGTGTTATGCAATTTAGAGTTGATGTGCTAACAAAATACAACACTTTTGATATTTAAAACATGGAATTTTGTATGTTCTAAATGCGATGTTAGTAGGTTTGATGTGTTTCTATGTTCGGTTTGTAGGATTTAAGGGTTGGCATTGATTTTGGGCAAAATATGCAAAAGTTACTAATTTTGAGGATCCACAAGAGCCTCTAGAGAATTCAGTGGGCCGCGAAAGAGGTTTCATGTCCAATTCCAATGAAGGGTGAAACTCTACAGCTTGGTTTATGAACGTGCAAATGAGTCGTGAAACACTTTATGAGTCATAGACCAAGTCTCGTAGCCTGAGGATCAGATAGGAAAGACTTGTAGAAATAACACCAGAGGAAACCCCCCACGGGCCATAAAACCTTTTACAGGATATAAAGGGGTGTCATAGAATTCAAGTCTAGAATTGAAGTAACAAAGTACGAAAGCCTGACTGTGAGCCATAAATCACTGTACGACCCTTAGGGCACCTCATGGAGCCTGCTAACCCAGTTGTCCCATTTTATTTTGGACATGTATTTTAAATATTATAAATAGCTTTTTCGATTATTTTTCTTAGGGTGTCAGTGAGTTAGGACGAGAAGAGGGATATACAGTAGAGAAAAACATTGGAGATTTTGAGAAACACTTGTAAACTTTAATTTCATCTTATAATTACAATCTTGTGATTCTCATTGAAACTTTGGATTTTCTTATACTTAACTCAATTTTGTAAGTGCTCTCTTATGTTATTCAAATTCATAAGTCTTGCATTTACACTAATCATGAGTAGCTAAGTCCACAACTATGTTTGTGGGAACCATGAAGAACTAACAAAGTAAAACCGAATAGTTCGTAATTTTTGAAAAGTGTGCATGCATGTGTTAATTAATTCTCTTCGTTTTGAATGTTTTCTAGTGCTGACCAATATTAGAACCCACCTAGTGTTACTACCTGCTTGCCCAATAAATCAAGCTGGGATAAGAGGAGGTTATATTGGATAATAGGTACGAGTTAGTAATATCACACTACAGAGATAGACTAAATCACATAGTGAAATTCACCTCTCGCCCAGGCCAAATGGTTTGATAAACTTAACTTACCATTCTGTATACTTCACACTAGAAAAGAATTTTGCTATCTGGTGATATTAAGTTAGAGAATCATGGAGACCACAATACCCTATTTTCTCTCCATATTGGTTTAAACACTTGTTTTAGTTTAAACATTACTTTCTTTAGTTAATATCAAACACCCCCTCCTTCGGGGAGATAAGTTTGTTAATAAACCCAAATTGTAATTGAATTCCTCTAAGTCTACCATATTCCCTTGGGTTCGACCCTAATCTTGGTTAGGTTCTATATTTTGACAGCAATCGCTTTAGCCTAAAAAAGGAGGTATAGCTTAGGCAACAGAAAGATTTTGGTGCCATTGCCGGGGAATATGGCTAGACTTGTTTAATGTAAGTAATTTAGGAATTAATCTTTACTTGCCTCATTTTACATTTTTCTTATTATTTTTGTTGTCTTTCAGGGTATAAGTGTAATGTATGCCCAACACGCAAAGTTAAGGCATATCGTTAACTCCTTTTGACCCAGAGTTCTATAGAAGACTGAGAAGAATGCCCCAAGATAATGCCAACAACGTGGAAAATACAGCTTTGAACAGGAATTAGAATGAGAATTCCAACAATGAAAACCCAACTCTTTTTGAGGACATTGCTCTACAACCATGGGACTTCAATGCCAAAGCTTATCAATGAAATCAATACCGGTTGAACCCTATAGCTTTGGAAGTGACTGGATCTATTGTGTTACCACCACTATTGGCTAAGACAAAGTTTGTGATTTTAGGTGGGTTGTTCAGATGCTACAGAAACATAGGTTATTTGTAGGCCTATCATCAGATGATCTGCACAGACATCTACACAATGTTGCATTTGTCTATAAGAGTGTAATGGGACATAGAATTTGTCAATGGATGTTGTGGGACTTCGTGTCTTCCCATTATCTTTGACAGGCAATGCAGAACTATGGCTATCTGAGCTCCCTAAGAGTTTGATCAATAGTTGGGATGAATTTTAAAGAGCCTTTTTGAATAGGTACTTCCTGAGATCGAAGAAGCTTAAAATGAAAGACCAGATCAATAATTTTGAGCAATTTCCTGGTGACTCCATCAATACTTCATAGGATCAATTCACGAAGTGTTTGAGGAGTATCTCAAACTACAACATTGTTAATAATGCCTTGGTAGAGATCTTCTACCTTGCCCTAGATGAGAATAGTCAAGCCTGTGGTGATGCCATCATGGGGGCATGTTCTTAGATCAACCATTTCTGAGGATCTTTGAAAGGATGGGTAGATTGGTCAAGACCAATTATGCATGGGGGCAAAGAGATAGATCATCAAACAAAATTTCATATGCTATCAATAGTAGTTCGAGCAAGTTAAAATAAATGAAGAGATTACGTGAGAATTTGCCCCAATCCATATAGGTATGGAGGTGATATGAAGAAGAATTAAGAACGAGTCAATATAGTTATTTATCAGCCTCCATGAGCATCCATGTATGAGGATCCCTACTATAAGGAGGATACTTATTTCATTGATGATCAGATGCGGGGGTTTCTGGGCTAATGCCCAAGGGTCAAATCAGGACTATTACTACTAAGGTCAAGGAAACCAAGGTTGAAACATTAATCGAGATGGATTTTTTAGAGACAACGCGAAGGGTACTATTGTAGGAATCAGGGCCAAGACAGAGATGAAGATTAGGGCCGCAGAGATGGCTACAGAAATGGTCCTTGATGTGTTGTCAAAATATAGCACATTTGATGCTTAAAACATAGTATTTTATGTGTACTGAATGCATATTTATGGTTGTTATGTGTTTTTAGTGTTTAGTTTGAACTAAAGCAGTTTGGGATGATTTTTGGGAAAAATTGTAGATTCTTCTGGTTTTTGAAGGTTTACGGGACCTTCTACTTCGTAGAATGAGTTTTGTGGAGATTTTCAGTAAAGTTTTAAGATTTAAAGTTCAGCCAGAGGAGATGTATTTACAAATCTTATATCACTCTACGAGTTATATAGAGTGGTTTTGTTTAGAAATCCAATGAAGGACTAGTTAATACAAATGAAGTTTATGAGGGCGCAATACGAGTCGTGAATTGGTTTACGAATCATAAAGTGGATCTGTAGCAGTGAAGTCCAAGATCGTAAGAGCAGAATACTAGACCCTGATTATGACTCGTAAATCAGATTACGAGTCGTAAAGGCAGTCGTGGAACATCGTCGATCAGGTTTTCCATTTTTTAGGATTTATTTGCAAAATACTATAAATAGTAATTTTTAATTCATTATTCATAAGAGAAAGTAGTGTTACGATCCAAGCCTAGGGCATAGATATGACACGGTGTATGAGAAACCCAAAGGAACCCCAAACAAGCCTCTTAGCATATCAATCACATATCCTTGGTCAAGCAAGCAAAAATAATAACAACAAGAGATATGAATAAGGGAAACGGGAGTAAGGGAAATCTTTGATAGTCATAAAAGTATGAGAGAGTTAAGATCAAAGCATAAGTATATCATACATTCCAACAACACCTCTAACATAGATTGGAGCAAGGGCCGAGACACTTTTCGGGCCCACCCTCATAGTATCAAGTGTTCAACATAAAGAGACATCAATAGCAAGAGTAGCATAGCTAGTGTCCCCGAACTTGAGGACTTGCCAAAGCTTATCTTCTGAAAAGACAAAACTAGCCACGTGGAGGACGATCCAGAGGTGTTATGGTTCCTACATGGTACCATCATTTAGGCATAGAGTATGCATTAATACATTCAAATGTACTAAGCATGTAGGATTCAATGCAACAAAACATGAGATAACATAGTCAAAATGCATAATCATAAGCAATGGATAAGTATAATATGAATATGGCATGCATCATCAATGCTTGAAGTAAAACATGCTTGCAAATCATATAGCTTGTATAGAACATAATACATATGTGGGAGAAGGCCATAATATAGACCAAGCATCTATTACTTGGAATCCAAGGCATGTCACCCCTTTGGAAGGTGATTGAGGTATCCACCTCTCAACATGGTAGTATGGTCTTGTCATCCCCCAATAAGGTGGTCAGGTATCTACCCCTCAACATGGTAGTATAGGCATGAAAACACCCAACAAGGTGGTCGAGGTATCTACCCCTCAACATGGTAATATGGGCATGTCACCCTCAACAAGGTGGTTGAGATATGACACCTCCTCAACAAGGTTATTGGGCATGTCACCCCCCAACAAGGTATGATTAGCTTACAACACTATAGATACTTTTCATGAATTCAATACACATATGCAATCCCTTAGTCATCATAAAGTAACTTGACTTGTAAATCATGTAATAGACCATCAATAACTTGAGAATCCTTGTCAAGACATTTTATCAAATACTTGGTAGGTGTATAATCCTAGTTCAAAATTATGTAATTCAAGAGTAAAGTAATATGAGAAAACTCTATGTAAATCAACAAACCAACATAAAGTAAAACCCTCACGTAAGATACCTTGAAATTCCTCATCAAATCTCATAATAGATCATAGTTTCATAGCTCAAAACATACTTAATCTCAATAGACAAGACCAATTCATCATATAAGCTTGAAGTAGATAGACATGCATAATCAATCTGTCATGACCCAAGCTTAGGGCCTAGACATGATATGACGAACGGGGAACCCGAAGGGACCCCAAACAAGCCTCTTAACATACCATTCGCACATCCTTGGTTACGAAAGCAAAGCAGTAACATAAAGAGATAAGAATAAGTATAAAGGCGATAAGAGAAGACTTGGATAATGATACAATACTCAAGGGTGAAAGCTCAAAGAATTGATACATCAGTTGTTCCAACAACACCTCTAAACATAGATTGAAGTAGGGTTTATAACTTATGCTATACCTCTAAACAAGCTCCCTATACCTCTAAACAAGCTCCCGAGATCTAGGGTGAGAGACTTCATGAGGATGAACCCATCGGAGTTATATGTATCCAAGATGAATGAGGACCCACAAGAGTTTATTGATGAGATTTATAAGATATTGGCCATCATAGGTGTTAGATCAGAAGATAAGGCGAAGTTGGCAGCTTAACAACTCAAGGAGGTATCACAAACATGCTTTACTCAATGGAAGGAGAGAAAGGGAAACAATGATATGGGAGGAGTTTAAGACAATGTTTCTTAATTGGTTCTTCCCTCTTGAGCTTAGGGAGGCCAAGATGGTGGAGTTCATTAATTTGAAACAAGGGTCTATGAGTGTGACAGAGTATTCCCTTAAGTTGAATCAACTCTCTAGATATGCTCCTCACTTGGTTGTTGACCCAATGGTTAGAATGAATAAGTTCGTGATGGGTGTCTCTGATTTGTTGAGTGAAGAATGTTGGTCAGCTTTGTCGATTTATGATATGGATTTGCCTTGCCTCATGACCTATGCTAAAAAACTTGAGGTGGAGAAGCTTAGGAAGAAGAGGAGTGAAGAGTCCACGAGGGCTCGAGATAACCGATTCTAACAAGGTATCGAGTTTCAAGGCCAAGGGTCTTCTAATGATCCAAACAAGACACTCGCTATCGAAGAAATTGATAAATCAAGGTTCCAAGGTGGATATGGTGGGATGAATTTTCCAAAATGCCCAAAATATGAGAAGCATCATCATGAAAAATGCTTAAAGAATTCAAGTCCGTGTTATGGGTGAGGGAGAGTAGGCCACAAGCTTATTTATTGCACTCACGTTAGGAGTAAGGGAAAAGAGGGTCGTCCTCAAGTTCAAGGTGGTTATATTGATCAAGGAGGTGCTCCAAGACGTAATCAGTTCTATGTTCTTCAAAGGAGGCAAGGGGTGGATGAAGCGCCCAATGTTTCTATTGGTATGTTGAAATTTCCTTTGACCTTGATGTGTATGCATTGGAAGGTTCAGGTATCTCTATTCCCTTCATTATTCCTATTGTTGCTTGTGGGATTTATGTGTGTTCTGGATTGTTATGTGGACTCTTTGGTGTCTATCCCATTAATGAGTCTATTGTTGCTAGAAAGGTCTATGGAAATTGTTCTAGGGTCATGCTGTATTTAGGTCTTGACTTATTAATTTGTTGGATTAATGTGGTGAATTTTGTTGTCATTCTTGAGATGGATTGGTTAAATGCATATTGCATCTCCAATCGTTGTAGAACCCATATGGTCAAATTTCAATTCCCTATTAAATCATCTTTCAGTAGTAGTGAAAGGGTAAGTGCATTTCTTGTCTTAAGTTACAATTGGTCTCTAAGAGTTTCCTTTATCATCTTGTAAGAGTTGGGGGTCTTAAACCTAAGATATTTCTATTGAGTCGATTCCGATGATCTTGAGTCATTGATGTCCTTTCTGATATTTTTAATTTGGGGTGATGTGTTTTGGTTTGATTTATGCACCAGTTGTGACTTTAGGTCTCATGAGTAAGGTCTTTAATCCCTACCTTGTTATGTTGTGGTGTTTCTTGCTAATGATGTGTTGGGTTGTTTCCGAAAGTGAGGAAGAGCTTGTGAATCATTAGAGGCTGATGTTGGGAATTTCGATGGAGGTAAGGTTGGCTGAAGTGAGAAGGGTGGTGTTATGGCTTTAATGATTCCGCATCTTCTTTGGTTGAAGAGGTCTAGTTAAGTAAGGCCTTGATCCAGGTCTTGCTGAGGTATGGTAAAGTGGAGTTTTCTCGCCTGGGGGAGATGGTGTCTTTGGATACTAAGGTAGGCTCTAGGTGGTTGTGTTGATGGTTTAGTTCAATTGAAAGTTCCATCCATGAAGAGTGTAGTCCTGATGGCAAGAAAGGAAATTGAATTTGTGGTTTGTGGGTTCTTATAGATTGTTGAGGGGATGTGTTGGTGACTCTAGTACTATAGAGCTCTTTGAGGTTGTGGGTATTATAAAGGATAACTTGGCTTAGGAGAGGGTCCTGACGAGGGTATTTGGTGGAAGGTTGGAAATGTTGATTAATAATGATGTAAAGTATGTCAAGGCCTTTTTGGAGAATCGTCAAATCAATAGTATCTCTGGGAAAGCCAGAGTGGGCGAGAAGCAATATCCATATCTCGTTTATTCTATTCAAGCTTATGATGACATGTCAAGTCCTTTCTTCTATGACTCTAAGTCTTAAGTCTCAGCCCTTATGTTGTTTCCATACATTCATGTTTATATTAATAAGTTCATAGTGATTTTAGCACCTAAGTTGAGATTTTATAAAATGTTGTTTAAGTGCACTACTGCATTCTTATTGGGGCTGATTCCTTCATGATTACACTTCTTATATACATTTCTTCGACATTCAGGGACGAATGTTCCCAAAGAGGAGATATTGGAACGCCCCACACTTGCGTAGGAATGCTCCTATAATCGTAATTCCCTTATATCTCAAATCGAGAATATTTAAACACCCATCTATGTAACATGGAAAGACCCTATGATGCATTTTTTTCAACATCTCAAAATCCATGTAGAATTTCGCAAATCTGACTTCATGTTCTTGTTCAGAAAGGAAAATTAAGGTGGAGACGAGTACCTACAGTGTATACTTTGAGTAATTGTCCACGACGGGTCCGTGATGCGGATCTGACGCAGACTAGTTTACAAATTTCCAAAAATTATTCTTTTTACTCTAGGGAAATTGGGTAATAATCCTATATCTATATACATGAAAATCTCTCATTGTCAAGCCATTTTTAGCCCTAAAAACTAATCAAAAACCTCTCAAAATCCTCTCTAATCTTCATCAAATTCCGCATCCATTCTCAAGGTTTTCAAGAATTCTTGTTTGAATTCAAGGAAACCAAGTCAAGCCCCAAGTCTTCCTCAAGATTCAAGAGTCTTAAAACTTATCTGGATCTAAGGATTTCATTTAAGCTTCAAGTCTCCATTTCAAATCTTCTTCAAGAAACACTCCAAAGTCAAGATATGTGGGTTTCTTTCATGATTTCCTTTCACCCATGATTACCAAGCTTTATTTTACCTAAAATTGCATGACTTGAAGTTGATTTACTAATGCGTCTTCTCTATTTTGAATTTCACTGCACACTATGTCGGGGTTTCATGAAATTATGACTATTTTAGCATGTTTTGAGCTATGAATCTAAGATTTATTGTGAGATTTGATAAAAGGCTTTGATGTATATTGCTTGAGGGTATTTCCAAGTATCTATTGATGGTTTTACATGAAATTTTCAAGCATGATTTTACTCTTGAATTGCATGGTTTTACACTAGCACTACACACCCGCCAAGTATTTGATAACATGTTCGGATTAGGGTTCTTCAGTTATTGATGATTTATTGCATGGTTTACGGGTCAAGTGGCTTATAGTGATGAACGGAATGTATATATGTGTTTTTAAATCATGTAAAGCACTAATGCTATTACAAGTGAAGTGTTGGGCTCTCAGGTTCGTTGTGTTCTTGGGAATGATTGATGAATTATGAAGTCCTTAGGCTAAGGTTTATGCTCTTGTGAATTGTTAAGCCTACTAGAAGGGGATATGAACTATATTATATGCTTTACCCTCTAGTACAAGGCTAATTTCTATATGTAGCGGTTATGAACTATGTTGTATACCTTACCCTCATGTACGAATCAATATTAGTTACTTAATCACATTTACATGAAGGGGTTATGAACTATGTTGTACTCCTTACCCTCATGTATGATTTGACCTTATGCAATGTACTCATGCGAAGGGATTATGAACTATGTGGTATGCCTCACCCTTATATGTTATTCAATATTATGTATTATCTCATGCTTACATGTAGGGGTTATGACCAATGCTACCTTCTACCCTCATGTGTTATTCTTTATCGCTTACTCATATGTAGGGGTTATGACCTATGCTACCTTCTACCCTCATGTGCTATTCATTATCTCATGTTTACATGTAGGGGTTATGAACTATGCTATCTCTTTACCCTTGTGTACTACCCATTTACGTAGTAGAAGGGGACATGAGTTATACTATATCCGTCACTCTCTAGTATAAGGTATTTGGATGATCTAATAATGTCACCTTATTGTATTCAAGTTTTGCATGTATGAATATTTTCAAGCATGATTTACTTAAGCATTAATCAAGTAATATTGCTATTATGCTATCTATTGCTTATCATTATGCATTTTGACTATATTGCCTATCCCTTGTTGTATTGCATCCTACATACTTAGTACATTCAAATGTAATAACACATACTCTATGCCTACATGATATCACCATGTAGGAACCGGAGCTCCTACTGATCCTCCTCTACGAGGCTAGATGGATTGTTCAAGTTAGCTTTTGGTGAGTCCTAATGTCCAGGGATAATATCTAAATCCTCTCATTCTTATGTTTAGAACATATCTTGTATATTTGGATTACGTTTTTTCATTATTATGAGGATGAGCTTGGTTGCTTGTCTTGGCCCCCGCTAATTTCTATATTTAGAGGTGTTATTGGACAAGTATGTAATAGTGCTCTAAGCTTGACTCTCTTGATGTTTTATGAAATAAAGTTTTTCCCTTAGTCCCCATGCCCTTATTTCTACTCTTTTATTGTTCTTTAATTGCTTCTGTGACCAAGGATCTGTAATGATATGATAAGAGGCTTGCTTGGGGTTCCTTCAGGTTCTCTATGCACCATTTCACATCTAGGCCCTAGTTTGGGTCGTGACAAGCTACAGTTCTTTTTCTCAACCTATTCACTTGACTAGCCAAAGTCCCCACCGGGACCTCCTCAGAGTTCAAATTATCTTCTACAACACCCACCATATCTAAAGGCATAATAACACTTGGGTCACCTGAACACTTCCTCAACATAGACACATCGGGGTGAATGGAGTAGCACGAATTATGGGCTTACTTCAAGATCAATTCTTTCAAATCACCCACACTTGGCACGCACAACCTACCTTGGTACCTAAGGGCACCATCTCCCTCTTGGGAGAAAACCTGCACTCTACTATTTCCCACCTAGGCCTTCAACTGTAGCAAGGCGGGGTCAAGATCCTATTTTACCTTTACCTCCTTAATCAATAAGACTTAGTACCATTAACAACCACTACACCACCATTATCAAGTTCATCCAACCTTCCCCCAACCAATTCGTGAGGCATCATAATATACAAAAAATTCTTCCAACCTTCCAGTAGAGCCAAAATAGGAGCAGAGATAAGCTTAGCTTTCAATGTTTGGAAACTCTTTTCACACTCATTGGTCCATACATATTTTGCCTCCTTTTGAGTCAATTTAGTCATAGGAGAGGAAATAGAAGAGAATCCATTCATAAACTTCCGATAATAACCCGCCAAACCAAAGAAACATCTAACGTCCCATGGAGTCAAAGGTCTAGGCCAATTTCTAATCACCTTTATCTTCTTAGGATCCACCTTAATTCCATCACCCGACACCACATGTCCTAAAATGCAACCTCTTTTAACCAAAACTCACATTTTTCATACTTAGTATACAACCTCTCCTCCCACATGATTCGCAACACCACCCTCAAGTGATCCACATGCTCCTCCTTACTCTGGGAATAAATCAAGATATCATCAATAAGAACCATCACAAAAAATCAAGGTAGGGTTTAAAGACCCTATTCATGAGATCTGTAAATATAGAGGTGCATTAGTCAATCGAAAAGACGTAACCATAAATTCAAAGTGCCCATACCTAGTCCAAAAAGTCATTTTAGGAATGTCACACTTCCTCACTTTCACTTGATGATAC
This sequence comes from Solanum clarkiae, assembly GCA_011800125.2. Lineage (NCBI taxonomy): Eukaryota > Viridiplantae > Streptophyta > Magnoliopsida > Solanales > Solanaceae > Solanum > Solanum clarkiae. Next base: position 50,254 of record JAABOM020077876.1, on the reverse strand, counting down.
CTGGATCGAAGATCAATCTTAGAAAACTGACTAGCCGTTTGAAGTTGATCAAAAAGGTCATCTATTCTTAGTAGAAGGTACTTGTTCTTTATGGTGACTCTATTAAGTTCTTGGTAATTAATGCACATACTAAGAAAACCATTCTTTTCCTTCATAAACCTCTGGCCTGAGGTTATTTACTAGGCCTTATAAAACCATTCTCCAAAATATCCCTCAATTGTTCCTTCAACTCCGCCAGGACCATACGGTAAGGGGGAATAGAAATGGGTTTGATATCAGGAAGGATGTCTATACCAAAATCTATTTTCCTTTTAGGAGGAACACCGGGAAGCTCATCGGAAAAGACATCAAAAAACTCATTAACCATAGGAAATGACTCTATAAGAAGGACTTTGGAATCAACATCCCTTACCCTCACAAGATAATAGAGACACACCTTAAAAATCAACTTTGGGCTTTAAGACAAGAAATGAATCTACCCTTCACCACCACATCACAACTTTTCCACTCAAGGACGGGTTCATTAGGGAATTATATTTTAACCCTAGGGGTTATACAATCAATAGAAGCACAATATGCATTCAACCAATCCACCCCAAGAATGACATCAAAGTCCACTATGTCTAATTCAACAAAATCACAATGTAAGATTTATGCAAAATGAACACGAGGCACTTTCTATAGACTCTTTTAGCAACAATAGACTTACCAATGGGGGTAGACAATTCATAGAACTCACACAATAATTCTGGGTTAACATGAAGCTTTTTAGCAAAGAAAGGAGTAACAAAAGAAAGAGTGCGTACACATCAAAATCATAAACCTTAAACATACCTATGAAGCATTACTCCATCTAGTGACCATAGAGGGGTATGGTCGAGAACATAGGCGGTCATCATCAAGATCCTTATTAACCTATGGATAATGTTCGGACTCATGATCCTTTGCACCACGCTCAAAATATGCACTCAAACCAGCCAAACAATCTCCCGAATGGTGCTTCCATACTAGTGGAATGGAGGCGAAGTTGAATACAAACACTTTTACCCAACAATCTTGTGGCCCATCTTGCCACACCCATAGCATGTACCCGTGTTCATCAGACTAGCACCATTATGGTTACTCCCACATTTTGGGCACCTAGGGCGAGTCCTCCTACCATTACCACATTCAATGTGAACCCTTCTTCTCCCTTCCCTTGAGGCCACTGGGCGATCCCTCATCTTATGCTCAACAGCGCAACACTTGAAACAATCTGCAATTCCCGCCAAACACCTTCCTTGATATTTCTTACCACACCCTTGACAAGTGGAAAAAAGGGTCCTTTTCTTTGGGCACTTGGGCACTAGTAGTCTAGTAGAAGATGAAGTACCCTCAACTCAGGCCCTCTTGGCCTTTTTCTTCCCCCTCTTATCATTTGAGCTCTCGAGGGTGCCCACTGATTGGTTGAGTTGGGCGGTCACAACTTTGGCCAATATCAATAAAGCATTCCCAACCTCCGCATTGGAAATGTCACCATCCTGAATGGCTTGAGAAATATTCTGAAATGCAATAATTAAAAATAAGAAATAAGCTTTAGAAGACCTATCTCTACCGCATGAAACTGACCATGAAGAAGTGAAACATTTCCTAAAATGCCTCATAGCCTCTCACTCATAGTTGTTGAGAGCTTCACAACCTTGAATAATACTCTAATCAACGCGGTGTGTTCGATTCCAAGGACCATTAACAACCTAGTGCTCAAATACCAAGTTTTACATGACCCAAGCCTAGGGCCTAGACGTGACATGGAGAATAGGGAACCCGAAGAGATCCCAAACAAGCCTCTTAGCATACCATTCACACATCCTTGGTCGTGAAAGAAATACAATAACAACAAGAGATATAAATAAGGATAAAAGGGCTAACGGAAGACTTGGATAATCATAAAATACTCAAGAGTCAAAGCTTAAGTCGTAGATACATCAATTGTTCCAACACCTCTAAACATAGATTAGAGCGGGAGCCAAGATACTTTCTGGGTTCACCCTCTAATGTCAAATGTTCAATACAAGAAGTCTTAAAATAAGAAGAAAATAGATACCATTCTCAAACTTGAGGACTCACCAAGGTTGTCTTTAAAGAATCTCACTGGCCTCGTGGAGGATTATAAAAAAGAGCTTCGTTCCCTACATGGTGATATCATGAAGGCAAAATATATGTTAGTACATTTGAACGTACTAAGTATGCAGGATGTAATGCAACAAGACATGAGCCAATATAGTCAAAATGCATGAGAAAAGGAAATAGATAAGCATAATCTAAATATGGCATGCATGATCAATGCTTCCGAGATAATCCTTTGTTCCATAGCCTGGGGCTATTTGCAACTAGCCAATTAAGAAATCATTCAAGTTGCATAGAACACAAAACATATGATGGAAGAGACCTCAACTGACATGGAATAAGACTAAGCAAGCTATAAATTGGAATCCCAATGATTACCCCTTATCGGTAAAGATATGTTCTACTTGTCACGACCCAAACTAGGGCCTAATGTGACACGGTGCAAGGGAAACCCGAAGGAATCCCCAAGGAAGCCTCTTAACATATCATTACACATCCTTGCTCACAAAAATAATTAAACACAATAAGAGAGTAGAAATAAGGGCGTAGGGACTAAGGGAAAACCTTCATTTCATAAAAACTTCGAGAAAGACAAGAGAGAATCAAGCTCAAAACATCCTTACATAGTTGTCCAACAACACCTCCGAACATAGAACTTAGCAGGGGCCAAGACAAGCAACTGGGCTCACCCTCATCCTAATGACATTAGGTAATCCAAATATATGATATATAGTCTAAACATAAGCATGAAAGAAGATAGATATTTTCCTTGGACTTGAGGAATCACCAAAAGCTAACTTGAACAATCTGTCAAGCCATGAGGAGGAGAATCAACAGCAGCTCTGGTTATGCATTAGTATATTTAAATCTACTAAGTATTTATGATGTAATGCAATAATAGGTAGGCAACCTAATCAAAATGCATAATTAGGCAATAGATGAGCATATAGTAATACGACATGCATGGAAGGTGCTTAAAGTAAATCATGCTTACATAGAACATAATACATGTGTAGGGAGTGACCATTCTTAGTACAATCCAAGGCCTACCACCTCCTTGGAGAGGCGCATGAGGTACAAACCCCTTTTTTGTGGTTGATGGAGTATAAACCTCCAACAAGGCTGATGGAGTATAAACCCCTCAACAAGGTTGATGGGTACAAACCCCCAACAAGGTTGATGGCTACAAATCTCCAACAAGGTTTCACGGGCCTGCCACCTCCCGAGCGAGACGATCGAGGTACAAACTCCTCAACAAAGTTACCCCAGCCTACAACCTCCTGAGTGATGCTTGGTCATCCACAACACTATAGAGATCAAATCATATACATAGATTCCTTTCATCATCATATACATACATTCTTTTTATCCCCATACAATCATCATATATAAACCTTCCTTTCATCATCATAGAGTCATTCAACTCATAAGACATGCATTGGACCTTCAATTCCTCAAGAATCCATAACTGGATATTTTATCAAACACTTGGCGAGTGTGTAATGCTAGTGTAAAACTATACAATTCAAGGGTGAAATCATGAAAGAAATTTTGAAGTAAAATAGCCTACCCATACTTGGTAATACCATCTTGCAAAATACATTGAAACCCCTCATCAATTCCCAAGAGAGATCACGGTTCTAAAGAATAAAACATGCATAATCATAATAGGTAAATCATCTCATGGTATAGACATAAAAATGAGTAATAATATATTTTCAAGCAAACTTTCATAAAATCCCAATATAGTATATGATCATAATCTCTAACGAAGAGTACCCATAAGCAACACAACTTAAAAACATGAAATTTTCATAGAAATGGAAGATTGGGCTTCATGGGTAAAAGGTACCCATGAATGAAACCCACATACTTCAGACCTTGCATTTATTGAAATTGAGTTGTGAAATACTTGAAGTTTGGAAATGAGTCTTGGAATCCAAAGCTTGCTCTTGAGTTTTCTTGAATTTGTATTGGGGTTTTAATGGAGGCTCTTGAGAGAATTTAAGAGTCTATTCCAATTGGAAGGAGTGAATACGATCTTTAGGAATAGGGTTAGGTCTTTATAAGTTGTTAAGATAGAATAGGAATTCCCAATATACCAATAAAAATGGCTAAATTTTGCAAATGCCATTAATGAGGCGGAATTTGGTAAAACCCTGTACATATCCCTACATATATTAGTTCTACGAAAATGGGAATAACTTTTTAATCCGTACCATAAATAAGGTGAAACCAAGTGCATTCGAAAAATAATTCAAAGACTTTGATTTGGTAGGTTTTGGTCCACCTAGGTCTTTTTGTGCTAAGAGAGTTGATCCTTCTACCGGTACTTGTGCAAAACATAGCCAACAAAAATTCCTTTGTCCTTGGCTTGATGTAGGGTACCCGCGATGGTCTTAACTAATATAAATAAACTTGAATTACATTTGAATGAGAGCTTGGAGCTTGAATGACTTTGTTGAGATCCGAAAGTGAGTTTGGGATACTTGAATTGGGTGAAATATTTGTCTAAGTGATTGAGACAGTATTGGGAAATGTCTTCTATGATATGAAAGTGAAATATTTTTAAGTATAGGTCTTTTCACACATGGTAAGACTTAGGCCCAAGACCCAAAAGATTTGGACCAAACTAAGAAAACTGGACAAAAATACTCTTTCTCCGTGCCCCTGGAGCATTGCGCCTGGGGTACACTAGTTCACTGGAAATTGCTCACTTTGCGTTTTTGAATTTTATATGGTTGATAAAAAATTTGGGTTAGACATATTTTCCACTAAATTTTGCCCAATAAACAAGAATATGAAGTCGAATATTTGATATTAGGTACGGATTTTGAGATATATAGAAATTACAATTCCGGGCACTTTTGAAGCACATTTTTTGGGCACTTTTTGGGGTCGTTTCACTACTTGCCAAGGTAAACCATACTTTACTTTGCTGGAGCCTATCCTATTTTAGAGACTTAACTTCCTTACAGGAACCTGTCCCATTTCGGAAAGGATTTTTATGAGAAGCTTCACCTTACGAGAGCCTGTCCCATTTCGAGAAGAATTTTAAGAAAGTGCACTAAATGGATCCACTAGCAAGGGTATAATATAATTCTATGTTGACACATAGTTCAAGGAAAGAGAGCAAACCCTCCATCCATCGATGCTAAGTCTAATACCATGGAATACTTATAATAAACGTACTTTAATAACTTGCAATAAACATGAAATCATGACATGGTTAGCTCTTAAACATACATGACCTCTAGGGTGAGCCTAACTTGAAAAAATAAGAATAGGTCATCATCAAACATTACCCTTGCATTAACATCAAAGGCTCAGAGGAGGTAAAATCTTTGAAAAAGGGCTTAATCCAGCATTAAAACAGAATAGACATTTTCATGAATTCAATACATCTTTTCAAAGCCCAAAATCATCATAAAGTCACTTGACTCATAAATCATGCAATAGATCATCAATAACTTTAAGAATCCTTGTCAAGACATTTTGTCAAACACTTGGTGGATGTGTAATGCTTTTTCAAAATTATACAATTCAAGAGTGAAATCAAGTGCGATAACTCAGTCCAAATCAACCCACCGACACATAGTAAAACTTTCATGTAAGATACCTTGAAATACATCATTAAATCTCATAATGGATCATAGTTTCATAGCTAAAAATATGCATAGTCTTAATAGATTAAACAAGTTATAGTACAAGCTTGAAATAGATAGTCATGTATAATAAATTAACATTTCATGAAAACCCAACATAATTTATACTTATAATCCATAATAGAACAAATTCATAGATAATACAACTTGAAAACAAACAATTTTCATAAAAAAGGAGATTGGGCTCCATGGGTGAAAGGATTCAATAGATGAAACCTACTTACCTTAGATTTAGGTTTTCTTGGTGTAGACTTGAAGGAGACCTGAAGCTTTGAATGGAGTTCTTCAGATCCTAATTTATGCTTGAGATACTTGAATTTGGATGAAATATTTGATTAAGTGTTAGAGAGGTTTTTGAGAGTGTCTTAGGTGATATAGTGTTGAAATATGGCTAAGTATAGGGTTTTTCATGCATGAGCAGGCATGGGGCTATGTCCCCAAGGCCTTTAAACCAAAATGAAAAATGAAGGAAAAACAACTGGTCCACATCTGGTTGGCAACGCAGACCCAAAGCGGAGGGCCAACTAACACAGATCTGTTCCCCTGGCTCGTTGCATCTAGGATGCAGATCGCCACTATTTTATAAAATTTTGTGAAAATTATTTTTCTCTATGGTTGCTCTAAAATTAGGGTTATACCAATTTCCCACTCAATTTTGCCCACTGATCACGAATATGAAGTCAGATTTTCGATATCACGCGTGAATTTTGAGATATATAGAAAGCACGATTATGAGCATTTGTGAGGCATATTTTTGGGGATTTTTGGGGCATTTCACAATCAACATTTCATAAAACCCCAACATAATTTATAATCAAAATCCATAATAAGAGCTACCCATAGATGATACGAGTTGAAAACCTGTAATTTTCATAAAAAGGTAGATTGAGCTCCATGGGTGAAAGGACCCAATGGATGAAACCCACATACCTCAAAGTTAAGTTTCCTTGAGTTGAGTTTGATGAGAACTTAAAGCTTGAATGAAGTTTTGGAAATACGAAATTAAGCTTAAGACACTTGAATTTGGATGAGAATTTTGATGAAATGGTTTGAAGGTTTACGAAAGGGTTTTTGAGTGATATAATATTGAAAATGGCTAAGTATAGGTGTTTTCATGCATAAGCGGGCATGGGGTTATGACTGCAATGACCTTAGGCTGAAACAGGAAATTGAGGACGTTCTAACACTACTTCGTGACGAGTCTGTGTTGCAGAGCCATCATATGCCCTCACTATTTTTAAAAAATTGGCAAAAATTATTTTACGCTACAGGTATTTTAAAATCCAGTTATACCCATATCCCACTCAAATTTCTCCGTTGATCAAGAATATGGAGTTGAATTTTCGATACCACGCATAGATTTTGAGATATATAGAAATTACGATTATAGGCATTTTTTAAGCACATTTTTGGGGTGTTTCAATATCTCCCCTTGGGAACGTTCATCCCCGAATGTCAATGAAACGTGCATAAGAGAAAAAATCATCAAGATTTCAACTTGAATGAACGCAACAAATGCTTTTAAACATCACTTTCAAAAAATCTCAACATAAGTATCAAAAATCACCATATACTTCTCAACATAAACATGAATACATGCAAAATATCATAAGAGTTGAAATTTAAGACTTGAATTCATATGGGGGACTTAAATTAGTACTTTAGGCTTGAGTAGAGTGGAAGAGATATGGATATCGGTTTCTCATGTCTGCGTCGGCTTCCCATATGGCACTTTCAACTTGTTGGTTCCTCCAGAGAACCTTTACGGAAGCTATATCTTGGTTTCTCAACCTCTTCACTTGTCCATCCAAAATCACCACTAGGACCTCCTCCTAGGTCAAATTATCTTCCACAACGTCCAAGGGCACTATAACACGTAGGTCTCCCACACACTTTCTCAACATGGACACTTGGAAGACCGGATGAACCATGTCTATCTCCTTAGGCAACTCCAACTCATATGGAACCTTACCGACTCTCCTCAAAACTTTATAAGGACCCACAAACCTTGGTATTAATTTCTCCTTCTTACCAAATCCTACCACACACTTTATAGGTGAGACTTTCAAGTAGACCCAATCACCAACTTTAAACATAAGATCTCTCCTGCTCACATCGGAGTAGGACTTTTGTCTACTTTGGGCTGTTTGCTATCTCTCCCTTATCAACCTTATCTTCTCCAAGGCTTCCATGACCAAATATGGACATAGCAAAGCCATTTCTTCCACTTCAAAACTACCCAATCGGGGATCTACATTGCCTACCATAAAGTGACTCAAAAGGGGTCATACCAATGCTTGAGTGATAACTATAGTTGTAAGCAAACTCAACGAGTGGAAGATGCTCATCCCAACTACCATTAAACTCCAAAAGACAAGCTCTAAGCATATCCTCAAGAGTTTGTGTAGTTCTCTCAGCTTGACTATCCATTTAAGGGTGAACGATCGTGCTAAGATTAACCTTGGTACTAAGACCTCATTGGAAGGACTTCCAAAAGTGAGAAGTGAATTGGATACCATGATCCGAAATGACATACAAGAGAACCCCATACAATCTAACAAACTAATGTATATACAACTTGGCATAATCTTCGGCACCATAAGTAGTTTTTACTAGTAAGAAGTGAGCCGACTTTGTCATTTTATCCACCACAACCCAAATAGAGTCATTGTTTCCTAGTATTAGGCGACCGAACCACAAAATCCATGTTGATCACTTCCGACTTCTAAGTAGCAATTTCTATATCTTGGGCTAGTCCACCCGACTTTTAATGTTCGGCCTTCACTTGTTGGAGATTGTGACATCCATATATGAACTTGGCAATGTCCCTCTTCATACCACCCCAACAATACACTTCCCTCAAGTCTCTATACATCTTTGTTGAATCGGGGTAAATGGAATAGGATGAATTATGGGCCTCCTTTAAGATCCATTCTCTCAAGTCATCCACATTTTGCACATACAAACTACCTTGGTACCTAAGGGTACCATCTCTCTCTTGGGAGAAAACCTCCACTTTACAATCCTTTACCAAGGCCTTCTAATCTAGCAAGGTGGGGTCAAGACCTTGTTTTGCCTTTAACTCTTCAATCAAGGAAGATTTAGAACCATCAACAACCACTACGTCACCATTGTCAACCTCATCCAACCTAAACCCTAATATAGCTAACTGATGAACCTCTATAGTCACCTCTTTTCCACCATTATCAACATGAGCTAGACTACCCATAGACACTCTACTTAGAGCATTGGGCCAAACATTAGCTTTGTCGGGGTGATTATGCGCACTCATATCATAATCTTTAATGAGTTCTAACCACCTTCCTTGTCTCAAGTTAATATCTTTTTGGGTGAACATATATTGGAGACTCTTATGGCAAGTAAACACATCAACATGAAACCTATATAAGTAGTGACGCCAAATTTTCAATGCAAATACCATGGCCACTAATTCAAGATCATGGGTGGGATAGTTTTTCTCATGTACCTTAAGTTGTCTAGAGGCATGCTATCACCTTACCACTTTGAATCAAAACACACCCCGAACCAATTCTTGATGCATCATAATATACAAAAAATCCTTCTAGCCTTCTAGTAGAGCGAAGGTAGGAGTGAAGACAAGCCCATCTTACATGGTTTGGAAACTTTTTTCACATTCATCAGTCCACACAAATTTTGCCTTCTTCTGGGTCAATTTAGTCATAGAGGAAGCAATAGAAGAGAAGCCTACTAATCTCCGGTAATAACTCGCCAAACCCAAGAAACTTCTAATATTCGTTGGAGACAAAGGTCTAGGCCAATTCCTAATCACCTCTGTCTTCTTAGGATCCACCTTAATACCATCACCCAACACCACATGTCATAGAAAAGCAACCTCCTTCAACCAAAAATCACATTTTCCATATTTATCATACAACCTCTCCTCCCTCAAGATTTGCAAAACCACCCTCAAGTGATTCATGTGATCCTCTTCACTATGGGAATAAATCAAGATATCATCAACAAAAACCACTATAAACAAATCAAGGTAGAGTTCAAAGATACTATTCATATATCAATAAATATAGCTGGTGCATTAGTCAATCCAAAGGACATAGCCACAAACTCAAAGTGCTGATACCTAGTCTGGAAAGCCATCAAGGGAATATCACACTCTCTCACTTTCACTTTGTAGTACTCGGACCGAAGATCAATCTTAGAGAAGTGACTAGCCCCTTGAAGTTGATCAAAAAGGTGATCAAAAAGGTCATCAATCCTTAGTAAAGGGTACTTGTTGTTCACAGTGACTATTAACATGCCGGTAATCAATGCACATTCCAAGAATCCTTTTTCTTCACAAACAACACTGGTGCACCCAAAGGTGACTTACTAGGACTTTTAAAACCCTTCTGCAACAATCCCTCAAATGCTCCTTCAACTCAACTGTATGGCAAGGGAGGAGAGAAATGGGTTGAGTATCAGGAAGGAGTTCTATACCAAAGTCTATTTCCATTTTGGGAGGAACACAGGGTTGCTCATCGAGAAAGATATCAAGAAATGCATTAACCGCCGGAACTGACTCAATAGGAAGGACTTTGGACTCAACATCCCTAACCCTCAAAAGATGATAGAGACAACCCTTAGAAATCCACTTTTGGGCTTTAAGGCAAGAAATAAATCTACCATTAACCACCACATCAAACTTCGCCACTAAAGGACGGGCTCATTAGGGAATTGGAATTTAACCCTACGGGTTCTACAATCAATAGAAGCATAATGTGCATACAACCAATCCATCCCAAGAATGACATCAAAATCCACCATATCAAACTCAAGAAAATCACAAGGCAAGATTTTATGCAAAATGAATACAAGACAATTTCTATAGACTCTTTTAGCAACAATGGACTCATCAACAGGGGTTGACACTTCATAAGACTTACACAACATTTTGTGACTAACATGAAGCTTTTTGGAAATAAAAAGAGTAAAAAAAGAAATAGTGGCACTCGGGTCTATTAATGCATACACATCAAAATCATAAACCTTTAACATACCGGTGATGACATCGGGCACCTTATTCAACTCTTGTCTCCCTTGAAGAACATAGAATCTATTTTACCTTGGAGCACCCCCTTGTTGGCCTCCTCTCCCCTTTGAACCCGCATTTGCACCTTGGACTTGTGGATGACCATCTTTAACTTTATTATGAGCATGAGGACAATCAATCACCTTATGAACTACTTCTCCACAACCATAGAAAGCATCAGAGTTCTTCAAACATGGGCCATTATGGATCCTACGACATCTTTGGCATTAGGCACCGTATCAGCACCACCTTAGAACCTTGGATTTTCATTAGAAAACCTCCTATTAGTAGTGTTGGAAGACCCTTGACCTTGGAACTTGTGGCCTTGAGGAAACCAACCAACCTTGGAATTTTGGAAACCACCTTCAAATGAGCCCTCTTGTACTCACCACTTCTTCTCTTTCTAAACATTTCCCCTCTAGTTGTTCGGCATATATCATAAGGCGGGACAAATCCATATCACCTAATAGCATGGTGTCACGACACTCCTCATAACCAATTCAGATAAACCCAACATAAATTTGTTCATCATTGACATTGGCTCGGCATCCAATTGAGGAACATACTTGGAGAGTTGGTTGAACTTGAGGGCATACTCCCTCACACTCATGGAACCATGCTCAAGGTTTATAAACTCCATCATCTTGGCCTCCCTTAACTTAATAGGAAAGAACAGGTTGAGGATTAAGGCTTTGAACTTTTCCCAAGGAATAACGTCATCATTTCTCCTCTCCAACTTCTATTGTGTAAATCAAATTTTGGCCTCACCTTTGAGTTGGTAGGCCACTGACTCCTTTTTCATTTTGAATTGTCCCCATAATGTATAACACTTTGTACTCCTAATCAATGAACTCTTGGGGATCCTTATCCATATTGGATCTGTGGAACTTAAATAGGTTCATTCTAGTGAAGTCCCTTACCCTAGAAGCTAGAGTGGTAGCATGTAGGGCTTGGATCCCTTGGTGAATTTAGTTGGTCATAGCACGAGCCGACATTGTAATAGCATCCCAGAACTCATTTTGGGCTACCCCTCAACCTTAAGAAGTGGGAAGAGCCAGTTGTTCCTCATTTTAAGGGCTCTCCTTAGTATTCCTCTTGGAATCGACATGACCTAGAAGAGCAAAGAGCATTTGTTAGGGGAAAATACTTACACTAATATAAAGTACGATATAGACCACAATGAAGTGAAGTACTTCCTAAAACATCTTAAGTTTTTCATAACCTATTTCTCTAATATCAAGTTTGTCACAACCTAAGCCTTAGGCTTAGACATAACACAGTAAATGGGAAACCCAAAGGAACCCCAAACAAGCCTCTTAGCATATCAATCACAAATCCTTGATCACTGAAGCAAAATAATAACAAAAAGAGATATAAATAAGGGGAATAGGACTAACAAAAGTCTTTGATAGTCATAAAAGCATAAAAGATCAAGCTCAAAGCATAAGTATATCAATTATTCGAACAATACCTCTAACAAAGATTAGAGTGTAAGCCAAGATACTTTCTGGGACCACCCTCATAGTATCAAGTGTTCAACATAAAGAAAAATCAATAATAAGAGTACTATAGCTAGTGTTTCCGAACTTGAGAACTTACCAAAGCTTATCTTCTGAAATATCAAAACTAGCCACGTGGAGGACGATTAAGAGGTCTACGTTTCCTATATGGTAACATCATATAGGCATAGAGTATGTGTTATTTTGTCTGAGTGTACTAGGTATGTAGGATGTAATGCAACAAGACATAAGTCAACATAGTAAAAATTCATAATGATAAGCAATGAATAAGTATAATATGAATATCATATGCATGATCAATGCTTGAAATAAACATGTTTGTAAATCATATAACTTGTATAGAACATAATACATGTGTAAGGGAGGGCATAATCATAGACTAAGCATCTATTACTTAGAATCTAAGGCATGTCACCCCCTTGGAAGGTGATTGAGGTATCCTCCCCTCAACATGGTGGTATGGGTATGTCATGCCCCCAAAAGGTGGTAGACGTATTTACCCCTCAAAATGGTAGAACGGGCATGTCACCCTCCAACAACGTGGTCGAGGTATCTACCCCTCAACATGGTAGTATGGGCATGTCACCCCCCAATAAAGTGGTCGAGTTATCTACTCCTCAACATGGTAATATGGGAATGTCACCCCCCAACAAGGTGGTTGAGGCTTGTCACCCCCTTAATAAGGTGATTGGGCATGTCACCCCCCAACAAGGTGTGGTAAGATTGTAATAATATAGATACCTTTCATGAATTCAATGCATACATGCAATCCTTTAGTCATCATAAAGTCACTTGACTTGTAAACCATGTAATAAACCATCAATAACTTGAGAATTCTTGCCAAGACATTTTATCAAGTACTTGATAGGTGTGTAATGCTAGTTCAAAATCATGCAATTCAAAAGTGAAGTAATATGAGAAAACTCAATGTAAATAAACCCACCAACACATATTAGAACTCTCATGTAAGATACCTTGAAATCTATGACCAAATATCATAATAAATCATAGTTTCATAGCTCAAAACATGTTTACTCTCAATAGACAAGACCGATTCATAGTATAAGATTGAAGTAGATAGACATGCATAATCAATCAACTTTTCATAAAAACCAACATAATTTATAATCAAAATACATAATAAGAGATACTCATGGATGATATAACTTGAAAACATGCAATTTTCATAAAAAGGGAGATTGGGCTCTATGGGTGAAAGAATCTAATGGATGAAACTCCCATGCCTCAAACTTGGGTTTCCTTGAGTTGAGCTTGAAGAGAACTTGAATCTTGAATGAAGTCCTTGGGATCTAGAATTAACCTTGAGACACTAGAATTTGGATGAGAATTTTGATGAAATGGTTAGGAGGTTTAAGAGAGGGTTTTTGAGTAATATAGAGTAGAAAAATGGCTAAGTATAGGTGATTTCACGCATAAGTGGGCATGACAGTATGGCCCTAATGCCGTTAGGCCAAAACAGGAAATTAAGGAAGTGCTAACACTACTCCACGATGGGTCCCTATCGCGAAGCCATTGTGTACCCTCACTGTTTTCCAAAAATTAGTGAATATCATTTTTCACTATGGGTCTTCTTAAATCTGTATTATACCTATTCCTCACTTAATTTTCCCCCCTGATCAAGAATATGAGTGGAATTATATCACGCACGAATTTTGAGATATATGGAAAATACGATTATGGGCATTTCTAAAGCATATTTTTGGGGCATGTCAAGTAGATAGGACGTCATGAGAGTACTTTTTAGGGTTTTGTACTTGGAGACAAAATATTGGATAGGAGAATATACTTGTGGATTCATTATATCTTTCAAGTGAGATGTGCTATCAAAATACAATACATTTGATGCCTAAAATAAGGAATTTTGTGAGTCCTTAATATGACTTTTTATGATTTTGGAGAAAAGGTAGGTTGGCATGATTTTGGAGAAAAAGTATAGATTTTGCTGAAGTGTAGAACATACGAGCTCACTTACGAGTTGTAGGGTGATCTTGTAGCAAAAAGCAGAGAGGAGAATAAGAAAATCTGCTAAGTGAAGGTCAGCCCTACGAGGCCATCCTATGAGTCATAGGTCTCAATATGAATCGTATAGGTGGAATCGTAGCCAGAAATATAGCCAAAATATTAGACCAAAAACTGAAGTCCTAGACTATGAGAAAAGCATAACGAGTTGTAGCTCAAGCAATGACTCATACCAGTGGGTCATAATGATCATCCAAAACACCAAGTGTCTGATACGAGATCTTGATTACGACTTGTAGGTTGACCTATAAGTCGTACCTTTGGGACATACCAGCTGCTAGCTGTCTTTTTTGTGTAATTTTTAGGGTTAAAATTGTAACTATTACATATACTTTAAGTTGGGGTTTTATTTCTGGAGAGAGCAGACTGGAACATTGAACAATTGCCTTTGAAGATTCTCTCTAGATAATTTTAGGGTTTTAGCATAGATTTTCATTTTCTCTAGGAAAACTAATTTTGGGGAGTGCAAATCCTACTTTGTATTCATTCACAATATATCAAGCTTGTGGTTTGCTTTGGGTAAAATTCTCAACTATGTCTTGTGTTTACATTTTTGTTAGTTTTGCCTTAGCCATGAGTAGCTAAGCACCCACAACATGGCTTGTGGGAACTATAGGTACTTGACTTGAAATGACCTAGATTTATTGCATTTCTATGATTGGGGTTTTGAGTGTATTATCTATTTCCCTTCATTATAATTATTGTTTTGTGGTAGCCAACACTAAACCTTACCTACTATCATGATCCTGACTAATGTCGTTACGAATAGGAAAAAAGGAGCAGATGACAAGACCCGATTAATGTGTTCTCGTCTAATCAACCAAACCTCACTAAGGAGAGGTTGACTGGGACAATAGGTAATAGTTAGTTAGCACACCATAGTTGCCGACCAAACACCATGGTGAAATTTGACCTTTAACTTCACAAGAGGGATGGAAGAACATAAGTTACCATCCTGCATGCAAATTTCTAATTGCAGTTATGTTGTCTAGGGTAATTGAATTGACAAACCATGGGAAACATAATTCCTAAGTTGTCCCTATAATTGAGTGGTTCCTCGCGTAGTAGTATCATATTTATTTTACTTTTGTTTTCAAATCACAAACACCCCCTCCCCATATTTAGATAAATACTCGAAATGATTGATAGTCAATTCTTGTAGTCAAGCACTGTACTCCCTGTGGATTCAACCCTAACCTTTGGTTAGGTTAATTACTGACAGCTACTGCTTTCTTATAAGAGCATGAATATCATCAAAATTATGGCGTCGTTGCTGGGGAATACAGCTAGGTCTTAACTTGATTTCACTATTAGTTAGTTCAAGTGATAATTTCTAAACTCTCCTGTATTTTACTTTTATTTTTGTTTTTGTTATTTGATTCTACTTGTAGGGTTACTAGGTTGTATGCCCAACTCAAGGAGCCAAGGCAATCCCTTATCTCCGATCAATTTGTAGATCCATCGACTTTTTAGAAGAATGGCTCAAGTGAATATCGCAGTCGGGGAAGAAAGGTATATGAATGATGATATGGGGAGAGAAGAAAATCCACCCCCGTGGGATGATAGGCCACAACTTAGGGATTTCAACGATAACGATTATTGTTGGAACGAATATCATTTGAACCCTATCGCCATGGACATAACTGGCACTATAGTATTGCCTCCATTATCGGTAGATGCTAAGTTCTCAGTGTCAAGTGGGTTACTTCAAAAGCTTCAAAACCATGGATTGTTCACAAGGCTACCTTCAGAGGATCCCCACTGCCATCTCCATAATGTGGTTTGTGTCTTCAAGAGTGTCATGGGGACACAAAATATTTCTCTTGATGTCGTTGATTTTTGGGTGTTTCCATTGTCACTAACTAGGAATGCAACTGTGTGGTTGTCTAAGTTTCCTCTGGTTATAATAACAAGTTGGGCAGAGCTTTAGAGAGTGTTTCCAGCAAGATATTTCCTAAGATCAAAGAAGCTAAAGCTCAAAGATCAAATAAAAAACTTTGAGCAATTGTCGGGTACTCTATTAATACTACTGGGAGATCTTTTGTGGATATGGATTCAGGACACCTTTGGTTCAAGGTCAATGATGTAGAGGTCATGTTTGACAACCCCCAATCAATGAAACACCCGGATGAGTTGAAGAGTGAAGTGTGGGCCCTTGATGACTGTTGACGATGTAGGATGATAAAGTTGAGCCACGATGTTAAATAGCGTGCTTCTTGGGAGGCAACCCAAGTATCTTTGATATTTTTATTTTTTTAAAGTATAATTTGGATGTTTAAGTTATTAGGTAGTAGTTTGATGCTTGTTTTCTACTGCTTACCAATACTAGATCAGTTGTATCGTTCTGAAAGGTGGTATATTTTGAAGTATGGTTTGAAGGTATAGGTCAAGAGTTAAAATGTTGAAGAAAATGCCACTTGGAGCAGGCCTATGAGTTGTAGTCAACACTACAGCTTGTAGTCATGCCACGTAGAGGGAAACAGTCAGTACTGAAAGTTGGCACACACAGTACGAGCCAATCTTACTATTCGTAGGGTCCTCTAATAGTCGTAAGTGGGGTTCGCAGTGTCCAGGTATGCATTCTAAAATTTTCTAAGTGTTGAAGCCTGATACGAGACCAGGACCTACTAGTCGTAAGATACAATACAACGCGTAGTTGGGGTCTCATAGACCCGATCTGTAGAATTTTAAAAGTGACCCGGTTGGGTATATAAAAGGGAAAACGTCTTTTGACTCCTCATTTTCCTCCTTGAAATGGTTTTTCTTCCCCTATAGCCCCCCAAACACTTTTTAATATTATTCCATTCAAACCCAAACCATTTTTCTATCAATATCTCCCAGCAAGTGCATTCCACCAGGGTTTCAGCTTTTCTTCATCTCATCACATCTTCATCTTTTCATTTGGTAAATTTTCGTGGTTAAGTTTGGCACATCCATACTATGATCTTGCTTTGTGGATGGTTGAATGAATGTTGGGTGATCATGGTAAGCGAAACAATTTGATAATGATTTGG
Source organism: Solanum clarkiae (assembly GCA_011800125.2). Classification (NCBI taxonomy): domain Eukaryota; kingdom Viridiplantae; phylum Streptophyta; class Magnoliopsida; order Solanales; family Solanaceae; genus Solanum; species Solanum clarkiae. Next base: position 32,841 of record JAABOM020077876.1, on the reverse strand, counting down.
TTAGTATGAAGAGTATGATTCAATTCTATATTTCTACCCTTGCCTGGTGATTATAAAGCTTGATGTTGTAGTCATATGAGATTTATTTATGCTACTTGAGTTATTATTTGGCAAGACCATGGTGGGGTTACAATTCTTGAGTATTGGGTGTTCTAATTTTATTGTGTAAAATACTCTTGTCTGAGTTTGTGAGACGTTTTGTGTGCCTCTGTATGATCTATACTGTGGTTCATATGGGTAATTTTCAAAATTAGTTCAGCCTAAAAATGTTTTGAATGAGAGGAGGGATTCATGTTGTATTGTGGGAAAATGATAAAGTGGAGTAATTAGACTTGTTATAGGGCTGACTATGCATTTTTGATTTCATATGCTTCTTGGTTGATTTGAGGTCATTGTGGAAAGGGTAGAGGCACCTAGGGTGCTTTCCATTTTTTGCTCCGAGGATCCACTACGAGTTGTAGGTCACCCCATGAGACGTAAATACCCTTCATAGAAGGCAACAATCACCTATGGTGCCTTAACACTTTCTATACGAGATTACCATATGATCTATTGCACGTGTTACGACTTGAGTGGTGGTCTCATGCAAATGATCTGAGTTTCAAAATGTTGTTGGCATAAGGTGCGAGCCCAGACTATGACTCGTAGGATATCCTACAAGTTGTACCTTCACCTCGTACTTGCGGACCTGCATCTGGTTCGGTGTATTTACTTTACAGATTTTGTTGTTTCTTGTTTGAATGTTTTGTGTATTACTCATTTGTTGGAACAAAACATCAGGGGACTCATGATGGTGCCTTTTCAGATACAATGCCTCCAAAAGGTCGACGGGGTGCTGCCTCGACTTCGGGACACCAACTGAGAAATGAGAGATCAGATGATGATCAATCCACTGAGGAGATAAACGTGCACCCAAACCTTGAAGCTAATGTGCCATTGACAAAATCCTAATCAACAAGAGTTCTGATGGAAGTAGATAGCCCCTCCTAGTCTGAAGAGAAGGATAATGAAGAAGGGTCAAATGATGATATCTCACTTTCTAAATCTAATTTTCTTGAAGTTTCTCAAGCTTAGCCAGAGGATATTGCTCCCCATATCCATCTGATTCTACTTATACCGTCATCTCCACAGACCCCCAAAACACAAAATGGTGTGTTCTATGAATGAAAGAGATTTATGAAAAGGGACTAGAACTAAAAGGTCAAGGGAGGCCGGTATAGTGATTCGATGAAGAGGCAAAGGTGAAAGAATGAGGGCTAAGAAGGGTACTAATGTTAGAGGCTGAAATTGAGCGCCACGGGCTCGGATGGCTATCACAAGCATTAGGAAAGTATGCCCCTTATTTTGTCTAAGAATTCTACGCCTCCTACTATGCTACCATTGTAGAGATCTTTGAGGCATAAGAAGGCCATTGAGCAACCATGGTTGAGTGAAGTTCTAGTGAGAGGAAAGGTGGTGGATTTTACAGAGGATCCCATTCAGACGGTCCAGTTTAGGCCAAACTATAGGATGCCACATTCTATTGCTGAGTATGACAATCGGATTGCAAGTATGAGAAGGGAAGTTAATTAGAAGAATGTTGAGCTAAGAACAGAGATCCTTCGATGGATAACGAGCCAAATTTGTGAGGCAGGTGTTGAGCCGACGTGAGTCACAACCCACACTGAGTCTATTCTGAAGTCTCACCTCTCGTTCCGAACAAAGTTTTGGTGGTCCATTATCTGCTGGCGTATCAGACCCACATTTACAGATAAAGTGATTATATTAGAGAGGACAATATTACTGGATAGCATCTTCGCAGGGTACGAAATTTACTAGGCTCGCATTATGGCAAACCAAATCTATCAGTCGGCTATCAGCATCCAGCATCCACTTGGACCCATATGTAGAGGTTGTACATATGATAGACCCAGTCTAATCAAGGCTGATGAGAAACCAGTAGCCCTAAAGAGAGTTGTTCTACCTTTTATTCCTGATCCATTCCCAATTGACCATCAGACTCTTGGTTCGACTGCAGCTACCATCAGCACTACTTCAGCTACTGCAGAGCCTTTACCATCTATTGAGATTGAGTCTACTCCATCTTCCATACTCCTGCACCAGTATCATCTTCTATGCAGGCTGATTCTCTTATCTCTGTTGTTGCTTTCCAGGCACTGGTATGTAGGGTAGCTACAATGGAGCTCAGGCTATAGGCTTTAGCAGCTCAGGTCAGACCATGGATTAGTAAGACCATACGGGACTCATAGGAAAAGGTAAAGGCATTCGCTCACAATTTGGTAGATGAGAGAGTTAGAGTGATGGATGCCCAATTAAATGTGTTCGAGGCGAGAGTCAAGAGGAGGCTTGAGGGTGCTCGACCTGCTGATATGCGCATAGTGACAGAAGAGTTGGCCAAGTTTAAGGTTAACTTATTGCAGATGTTAGCAGCCTCTATTGCAGTCCCGGAGGTGGCACCAGTGGGTGATGAGGTTTTTGACTGGTTACTTGACCGCCTGCATGCCTATAGGAAGAGGCCCCTCTAGAAAGATGACCCGAAGATGAACCAAAAGAGGCCTAGACCTGATAACCCATCAGCATTAGAGGAGGAGCCGATACCAAAGTCAGTGGTGCAGGAATCTATAATGATGGTGGCTATACAGAGAGATAGGGAGCAACAGACTTCACATAGAGAGGGCAATTCACACACCGCTGCAGCCCAAGCTACTGAGGAGGAGGCCGTGACCCAAGGCCCTACTGACCATACATATGTTGGTGTTTGAGCACCACAATGTTTGATTTTTGACCCCAACACTTTTTTTCTATCCATGGATACTTTGCTCCTTTTATTAGACAATATTTTTGTTATGTTTGTTTTGGATTTTTTTAAGTGTTTTCTCTTTAATGTAGTTTTTACTTTTGTTGTTGATGTTTAGTTTTAAAATGTGAGCTTTTAATGTATATATACATATATTTGTTTCCTTTGTTTGGCTTTCGTTCATGTCTGTACTTTGAGGACAAAGTATTCCTTTTTTGTGGGGTATGGGAAGATATGGATTATGGTGAAGTCTGAGTAGTGTCGAGTCCATAACTTCCCCTATTTTTATCCCACGGTTTTCTTGTTGTGATTCTTTTTCCTTGGGAATGTTTTAATTCTCTATTGGACTGACATGTATAGGTACTGTAGATAATGTATAATACATAGTAGCATTTCTTTTGGCATATACATAGTCTTTAAATGCTTTTTGAATGTTTTTCAAAAATTTAGGTAGCCTCAAAATTTTTGTGATTGTTGGTTATTGATGCAATCATGCATATTGATTATCTAGTGATGTTTGTTCTGATAATGTAAAGGTAAGTTGAGGCTGGAAGAATGAATTGTAAGTCTATACTTAATTGTGCGTGCAATGTCATATGTGTCGTGAGCTTATTTTGCCGCATTCATGTATCATGAATAGACTCAGAATTTACCTTGTTACTCTAAGATTGGTTTAGTGATGTGGTTGAGTTGGAAGGGATCTTAGGCCTTTGTTCCTTTAGTAAGCCCACTCTTGCCTAAATAATCTACAAAATGTGTTAGTGAACCCTTTGTTCCAAATGTTTGTGCCCCTCATGCACTCATTCTTTCTTGACACCTAGCTAGCTCAGTTTTATTTTATAAAATACCTTGATATTAGCCCTGGTTTATCCTTGAACATGCGAACTTTGATTAAGGCTGACACCCTAAGTTGAGAGAGGATATAAATGGTGGACCTGGTTTAGGGAATAGATATTATGCACTTCACCTCAGGCTAAAAGCCTAAGTTGAGGGTGACCCTTATTGTGGTAAAGTAATGAAAATGAGATGGTTAGTTGGAGAAAAAATAAAAGAAAGAAATGAAAATTCATGAGCCTGGGGAGGAAAAAGAAAAGAAAAGTTCCTTGAACTGAAGAAAATAGAAAAAATGAGTTCAAAAATAAGGCACAACTGAACAAGAGAATGAAAGCACCGGAGAAAGCTTGAAATAGGAGAATAACGGTGGATTTAGTGAAAATATTAGGGTTATAAAGGTAATGGTGTTGGTAAACATGGTTCAATGATAGCTTTTAGTCAGTACTTGCTTAAAATGCCATACCAAAGTACTAAATTAAGTCCTACAGTGATCCAAATCCACCTTGTCACCAATCCAGAAATTGAGTATAGAGGCAAGCCTGTGGTGTTAGTCATTTTGCATGATTTTCATTTGTGAGAGTGAGAATCCTTTCTCAGTCCCTGAATTCTAAATGCTTTCTGAGTTAGTAAGAGGGACTTCTTTTTTGTAGGACATTTGCATTACTTGATTAGCATATGATTATACCAGTGATTGTGGTTGGTTGATGCTCCTCAGCTTATCATAGTTGGGTTGCCAGATGCATCTTTGTGTTTTTTGTTTTGCTTAGTAGCCTTGCAGGCTTATTTTGAAAATGAAAGTTGGGTACCTCAATTAAAGTAAATGATGTATATGCCATTAGTATAACTGCAATGTGTTTCTCATTGTCTACTTAGATTGAGTCGTCACTTGAGGACAACCAACAATTCTAAGTTGAATATGTTGATATGCTGTCAAAATGTAGTACATTTGATGCCTAAAATAATGAATTTTGTGAGTCCTTAATGTGAGCATTTATGGTTTTAATGTGTTTATGTGTTGTTATTGTAGAAAAAGTAGATTGGCATGATTTTGAAGAAAAACTGCAGATTAAGGTAAACTGCAGAACATACAAGCTCACCTACGAATCGTAGGCCAAGCTATGATTCATAGGGTGATCTCATAGCAGGAAAATGAGAGAAAAATCAAAAAATTTTGCTACGTGGAGGTCAGCCCTACGAGGCCATCCTACGAGTCATAGGTCTCAATATGACTCGTATAGGTGGAATCGTAGCTAGAAATGGAGAGCCAAAATTTTGGACCAAAAATTAAAAGCCTAGACTACAAGAAGAGCATATGAGACGCAGCTCAAGCAATGACTCGATTAGTGGGTCGTAACTGACAAGTCCAAAATGCCAAGTGCCTAATACGACACCCCAATTATGACTCGTAAGTCACCCTATGAGTCGTACATGTGAGACGTACCGGCTGCTAGTTGTCTTTTTCGTGTAATATTTAGGCTTTATTTTGGATGAGACCAGATTGGAACATTGAACAATTGCCTTCGAATATTCTCTTTATATAATTTTAGGGTTTTAGCATAAATTTTCAATTTCTCTTGGAAAACCTATTTTTGGGAGTCAAAATCCTACTTTCTATTCATTCTCAAACTATCAAGCTTGTGGTTTGCAACTTGTGGTGTATCATTCTTCATTGCTTTGGGTAAAATTCTCAACTATGTCTTCTATTTGCATTTTGTTGGTTTTTCTTTAGCCATGAGTAGCTAAGCACCCATAACTTGGGATTTTTAGAAACATGGGTAGTTGACTTGAAATGACCTAGATTTATTGCATTTCTATAATTGGTGTTTTGTATGTATTGCCTATTTCCCTTCATTGTTATTGTTGTTTGGTTGTGGCCAACACCAAACCCTGCCTACTATCACGATCCCGACCAAGGTAGTGATGAGTAGGAAAAGGGGAGTATATGACAAGATTCGATTGATGTGTTCTCGTCTAATCAACAAAACCTGACCGAGGGGAGGTTGACTGGGATAATAGGTAGCGGTTAGTTGGCATACTATGGTTGTCGACTAAGTGCCATGGTGAAATTCAGCCTTCACCTTCACAAGAGGGCTGGAAGAACATAAGTTACCATCCAACATGCAAATCTCCAAATGTAGTTATGTTGTCTAGGGTAATCGAGTCGACAAATCATGGGGAACATAATTCCCAAGTTGTCCCTATAATTGATTGTATCCTCGCGTAGTAGTATCATATTTATTTTACTTTTGTTTTCAAATCACAAACACCCCCCCTAGTTTAGAGATTTTAGTTATAAATACTCCAAATGAATGATAGTGAATTCTTATAGTCAAGCCCTGTATTCCCTGTAGATTCGATCCTAACCTTCGGTTAAGTTAATTGTTGACAGCGACGACTTTCTTATTGGAGCATAAACATCATCAATTCTTAATACAATTTGGGTTTGCTTGATATTCAATCCAATTGGGAATGTAATTAATTATGTCTTCTCAATTCATAGTTTCTTCATGTACCCACAGCATTAGCAGCTAAACCCACAACTTGGGGTTGTGGCAACCATGAAGATCTAACCAAATAAACCTGGATAATTTGCAATTCTTGGAATGGGTACTTATATGTATTAATCAATTCTCTTTGTTTTGCATGTTTTCTAGTGGTGTAAACATTAGAACTTTCCTAGTGTTACCTTCCCGGTCTAGGTGGTAAAGAATAGGAAAAGAGATTGGTTAACAGGATTCGATGATGTGTTTTCGTCTAATCAACCGAACTAGATCAAGAGGAGATTGACTAGGACTATGGCTACTGGTTAGTATGGCACACTATGGAGATAGGCCAAATCACATAGTGAAATTTACCTCTCACCTTTGACCAAAGGGCTTGATGAACTTAAATTACCATCCTACATGTTGTATTCTGTTCGAAAATTGGGTTATCCTGGGATTTTGAGTTGGTGAATCATGGGGACCACAATCTCAAAGCTGCTCTCTATTATTGATTATCTCTTGTTTTAGTTAGTTTAGTTTAATTTATTATCAATCACTGCAATCCCCACCCCCACCCCCACCCCACCCCCCCTTTTTTGGGAATTGAATTAGTTAATACTTGAATTGTTTATTTGTGAATCAATTTGGATGTCTCTGTATTCTCTATGGGATTGGACCCTAACCTCGGTTAGGTTTCATATTTGACAACCACTGGTTTATCCTCCAAAAGAGAGGTGTATCTTGGGTGTGATCAATCCTTATGTTCCACCATATAACCGCAACACCGGTGATTGTACTTCCAGAGTTGAGGAGATATTTGACCATCTATTGAAGAAAGCTAAGTCACAAGATGAAACTCTGAGGAGGATGAAGTATGAGATCTTCAGTATAAATCAGAAAATCGATCCTTATACTACTATCGAACAGTGTGAGCAATAGTTTTATCAAGTGTCAACTCAAATTAATCAGCATCAGAGGGGTACGCTGCCTAGTGCATGGCGGTTACTACTCATGGTGGCAAGAGTACCATTGATCCTCCCATGCCAATTGATGAGGATGATGTTCTAGAGGATACAGTTAAGGTCAAAGATGTGGACACTAGAGATGATTGCAGCAAGGATGCGGTGAGTGATGTTGCAGATGCGCCACAGAAGATGAAACCCATTCCCAAGCCTCCTTCTTCGTTCCTTAAAAGAGTTAAGAAAGAGAAGGAAGGCAAGTTCAAGCACTTCCTCTCCATGTTGAAATAACTCTCCATGAACATTACTTTTATTAAGGCATTGGAAAGGATGCAAGGGTACGAAATGTTCATGAAGGACATGTTCATGAACAAGCATGCTGCGAGTCAGGAGATCTCCCAAGAAATCCAAAATTGTCATGCAATTGCTACTAGGTCCTTGGTTCAAAAGCAAGAAGAAACTGACACTTTTATCGTACCCTGCGCCATTGAGATGTGTAGTTTGAAAGGGCATTGTGTGATCTCAGTGCCAAAATAAATCTAATGCCCCTTGTGGTCCTCAAGAAGCTAGGACTTGGCACCCCTACTTCGACGAGCATGCGGTTGGTAATAGTTGACCACACGATGAAGAAGCATGTGGCAATACTTTGTGATGTGCTTGTAAAAGTTGAAAAATTCACATTCCCTGCAGACTTTGTGATCCTAGTTTGTGAAGTTGAATTCAACGTCCTAATCATCTAGGGAAGGCCATTCCTAGATACTGATCGAGCACCTGTAGATATGAAAGCTAGTCAACTCAAGTATAGATTGAATAATGAAGAAGTTTTCTTCAGTATTTGTCAGTCAATGAATAGGCCAGGTGATCTAAAGAACGAGGTTTGGGCACTTGCTGAACTCTAAGTAACCAAGTTGTCCAAGTCATGTCACGACAATAAATTAGGCACTACTTGGAAGGTAACCTAAGGTAGATACTAGCACTTGGGCGCCTCAGTATGTTTTTAACTGAAGTGCTTTACTTTGTTTTGACTTTGTGTATTAAGAACAATGCACCTCTTTTTTGATGGGGTATGGGTAGTTATAGGCCTCTGTGAAGTTTGAGTAGTCGTTGCCTATAACTATCCCAATTTTTTAATCTTTGGGGTTTTCTTGCCTATGTTCTTATTCCCCATAGATATTTATTTTCTGTTGAACCAACATGTTTAGAATATTTAGATAGTATTGGTAGCAAATAGTACTGATATCTATGGTTATGTGTGTTATGGTGCTTTTTCTAAAAAATGATGCCCACCATATTTTTTATTAGCTAGTCTAGGTAGCAACCATGCATGGCTAAGTGTGTTGACAATGCTTTCTTTGATAAGTAAGGATAAAATTGAGATGAAAAGCATGATATAAGTGTCTATGTTAGTAATATAATCAGTGTCATGTGAGTGGGAGCCTGATTCGCTAAACTCATGTATTGTGTTTCAATTCAGAACTTACACCATTACTCTGATTTGGACTTTACGTTAGTTGGTTAGAAAAGTATCTTAGGTCGTTGTTCATAACAGTCCACTTAGCCTAAATAACCAACCAAATGTGCAGAATATCCGTTGACTCTAATGACTAAGCCTAGCATGTACCATTTCTTTATAAAACTTATGTGACCTAGCCTTACTAGTTGTAAAATCTTGAAATTGGCCCTGGTCCTTCCTTGGACATTATGCACCTTGACTGAGTCAAAAAGTCTAAGTTTAGGATGGCTATCAAAAATGGCCCTGGTTCTGAGGTTGGATAATGTACATCTCAACTTAGGCCAAAAGCCAAAGTTGAGGGTGGCTGGTGTAAAGGTAAGCCAAAAAATGAAGGAAAAAGTTAGTGATATATCAAAAATGGGGAAAATATGGATTGGGTACAAGAAAAAAATTGGAGATGCTTAGTATGAGCTAAAAAGAAAAAAAGAAGTATAAATAAAGGCAAACAGTTGAAAAATCAAAAGAAAGCACTGAGAAAAGCTTGAAAAAGGAGTAAGGGAGAATGGAATAAAAGTAACAGTGTTGGTAGGACGAAAGTACAGAAAAATGCAGTGTCAAGGAGGTCCTTTATTCACTATTTTACCAAAGAATCATAAAAAAGTCCCCTGAGCCTACATTACAAGCCTGTAAAGTCCTAAAGTGACCCTACTCTAAGTAGTCAAAGGTCTTAGTCATGAGTATAGGGCAATCATATGGTATTGGACATCATACACAAATGTCTTTTGTGAGAGTGAGTGATTTTTGATAGTCCCAAGGTTATACATGAAACCATCATTGTTAGTAAGATATGGGACTTCTTTCTGGGGGGATTTAGAAATGCATTGTTAACGTAAGACTTATTCGGTGATTGTAGCTTTTTAATAGTACCTCGCATGTCATAGTTGCATTGTCACATGCATTAGTCTGTATTGTTTGCCTAGATAACTATCTGATTGTGTTTAGAAAAGATTTTGGGGTGTCTGTGCTTAAGTTTTATGAGATGTATGCCACTAGATTGAGGTCTGTGTATTATTATGCAACTTATATAGATTGAGTCCATTGCTTGAGGACAAACAACAATTTTAAGTTGAGGGTGTTGATGTGCTATCAAAATACAACACTTTTTATGCTTAAAACTTGGAATTTTATCTGTTCTCAATGCGATGTTAATAGGTTTAATATGTTTTAATGTTTGTTTTGCAGGATTTCAGGGTTGGCATTGATTTTGGGGAAAATATGTAGAACTTTTTTATTTTGAGGATCCACGAGACCCTATACGGGCCGTAGAGTATTCTACAGACCATGAAGGAGGTTTCACATGTAATTCCAGTGAAGCGTAGATTTCTGAAGTTTGATTGACGAACATACAGATAAGTAGTGGAACACTTTACTAGTTGTAGACCAAGTCTCGTACCCCGAGGAATAGAAAGTGATGACTTATAGAAATTTCATTAGACGAGACCCCCTATGGGCCCTAGAACATTATACAAGCCAAATAGGAGAGTCATAGAAGCCAATTCCAGAATTGAAGCAAGAAAATACGAAAGCCGAACTATGAACCATAAATCAATATACAGCCTATAGAGAACCTCGTGGAGCCTGCCGACCCAGTTATCCTATTTTATTTTGGATTTGTATTTTAAAAATTATAAATTGGTTTTTAGGTTATTTTTCTTGAGAATTTAGTGAGTTAGGATGAGAAGAGCAAGATACAGTAGAGAAACACACTACACTGGAGAGTTTGACAAACACTTGTAAATTTTAACTTCATCTTCTAATTACAATCTTGCGATTCTCATTCAAGCTTTGGATTCTCTTGTGCTTAATTGAATTATGTAAGTGCTCTATTATATTATTCAAATTCATAAGTCTTAAATTTACATGGATCATGAGTAGCTAAATCCACAACTAGGGTTGTGGGATCCATGAACAACTAATAACATAAAACCAAATAATTCAGAATTCCTGAAAAGTGTACATGCATGTATTAGTTAATTCTCTTCATTTTGAATGTTTTCTAATGTTGGCCAACATTAGAAACTACGTAGTGTTAACTGACTGAACCAAGGCAGTAATGAAGAGGAAAAGAGATTAATTAATAAAATTCGATCAATATTTCTCATCTAATCAACCGAACTAGGCCAAAGGGAGGTTGTACTGGGAAAATATATAGGGATTAGTAATGTCACACTCGAGAATGGACCAAATCACATATTGAAATTTTTCTCTCTCCTTGGCCAAATTGTTTGGTGAACTTAACTCATCGTTTTGTATACTACACACTAGGAAAGAATTCGATTATTTGTTGATACTAAGTTGGGGAATCATGGGGAACACAATACCTAGTTTTTCTCCATATTGGTTTAAACTCATGTTTTAGTTTAACATTACTTTCTTTAGTTCTTATCAAAGCCCTCCCATTAGGGAGATAAGTTGGTTAATAAAACCAAATTGCAATTTAATTCCTCTAAGACTATGATATTCCCTTGGGTTCGACCCTAACCTTGGTCATGTTCTGTATCTTGACAGCGACCGTTTTAGCCTCAAAAAAGAGGTGTAGCTTAGGCAACAATAGGAGCTAGCATTAACTTAATGCCTCTTTCATGTTCAAGAAGTTTAGCTTCAGAGCCCTCACATGGACTACAATGCGGTTGTTAATGGCAGACAAGACTGTGAAGAAGCCTGCGGGGATACTGTATGACGTTCTAGTTTGATTCGTATTCCCTGTAGACTTGGTGATACTTATTGTGAAGCAGACTTCAATGTCACAATCATCTTGGGAAGACCATTCCTAGCCACCGGCCTAGCACTAGTTGATATGGAGTTGGGTCAACTCAAGTTTAGATTGAATAACAAAGAAGTTGTCTTCAATTTTTTCCAGTCCATGAATAGACCTGATGATCTAAAAGTTGTCTCTATTGTTGAGAGCATTGATGAAGTACAACTTAAGGTACCAATTGATGAGGGACTCGGTGTCAATGTCTTGAGGCTATATTAATAAACTTTGAGAGTGATGCCATCCCATATTATGATGAGATGACTAAGTCACGTGGAGCACATGGTTATCACGAGCACCAACTCAAGCTTGAGTTGATTTTGAAAAATTGCGAGTCCTCACCTACACGACCATCTATTGAGGAGCCACCATTGTTGGAATTGAAGGTTCTTTTAGTCCACCTAAGGTATGTGTTTTTGGGTGCTAACAATACTTTGCCTATTATTGTTGTTGCAAATATTAATGATAAATAGGTGGAAGCATTAGTTTTGGTACTCAAATGATTCAAAAAGGCTATTGGATGGATGGTTGTAGACATCATAGGCATCCTACCTGTCATATATACTCAAAAGATTCAATTGATTTAGGATTATAAGCCAACTATTGTGCCTCAAAGATGTCTTAACCCACCAATGCAGGAGGTTGTGTGCAAATAAATCATTAAGTGGTTAGATGCTGGTGTGATATATCTGTTCACTAACTGTGAATGGGTGAATTTGTGTCACGCCCCGGACCTAGGGCCTAAACATGACCGGCGAATAGGGGACCTGAAGTAACCCCAAATAAACCTCATAGCATATCATTGCACATGCTTGGTCACTGAAATAATTAAAATGACAATAAGAGATAAGCATAAATAAGGGGAATTGGGACTAAGGGTAATTTTCCATATCATAAGCACCAAGAAAAGAGAGATTTAAGGCTCATAGAATAGATACATAACATATCCAATAACACCTCTAAACCTTAGATACTTAATGGGGGCCAAGTCAAGCAACCAGGCTCACCCTCATAATAATGACAATAGGTAATCCAAACATACAAAACATACTCTAAACATAAGCTTGAGAGAAGATAGATGTTGTCCTCGCACTTAAGGACTCACCATAGGCTAACTTGAACAATCCTTCTAGCCACGAGGAGAATCAATAGGATCTCTGGTTCTAACATGGTGATATCATGTAGGCGTAGAGTATGCATTAGTACGTTTGAATATAATAAGTATGTAGGATGCAATGCAACAAGATATAGGCATCATAGGCAAAATGTATAATCATAAGCAATAGATAGCATACTAATAGTATGACATGTATGAATGATGATTGAAGTAAAATCATGCTTATATAGAACATAATACGAGTGTAAGAAGTGACTATTATAGTGCAATCAAGGCCTACCACCCCCTTGGATAGGCGTATGAGGTACAAACCCCTTCAAGAGGTCGATGGACTACAAACACCGCAACAAGGTTGATGGAGTATAAACCCCCCAGCAAGATTGATGGCTACAAATACCTAACAAGGTTGATAGGTACAAACCACCAACAAGCTGACCTACACCTACCATCCCCCCAGCTAGGCGATCGAGGTACAAACCCCTCGATAGTTCACCCTGGCCTACAACCACCCAAGATTGACTTGGTAATCCCCAATACTATAGAGATAATATCATATATATGTATAAAATCACTCATTTCATCATCATATATATACATTATTTCTCATCATCATTTCATCATTATTCCATCATCATTTCATCATCATATAGTCATTCAACTCATAAGACATGCATAGCACCTTCAATTCCTCAAGATACCATAATTGGATATTTTATTAAACACTTGACGGGTGTGTAATGCTAATATAAAATTATGCAATTTAAGAGTGAAATTATGCAAGAAAACTTGAAGTAAAATAGTCTACTAATACTTGGTAATACCATTTTGCAAAATACATTGAAACCCCTTAACCAATCCCAAGAGAGATCACGGTTCTAAAGCTTAAAACATGTATAATCATAATAGGTAAATCATCTCATGGTATAGACTTAAAAATGACTAAGCATGCATTTTCAACCAAACTTTCATAAAATCCCAATATAGTATATGATCATAGTCTCTAATCAATAATACCCAAAAGAAACACAACTTGAAAATATGTAATTTTCATATAAATGGAAGATTGGACTTCATAGGTGAAAGGTACCCATGAATGACACCCACATACCTTAGACCTGGAATTTCTTAAAATTGAGTTGTGAAAGAATTGAAGCTTTCAAGTGGGTCTTGGAATCCAAAGCTTGCTCTTGAGTTTCCTTGGATTTGTATTGGAGTTTTGATAGAGGCTCTTGAGAGAATTTTAGAGTATATTATAGATGGGAGGAGTGAATTTGATCTTTAGGATGAGGATTAGGTTTTTTTAGCAGCTTTTACAATAGCATAGGAATTCCCAAAATACCAATAGAAATGGCTAAATTTACGAAATGCCATTAATAAGACGGAATTCGGCAAAACCCATATATACCCTTGTACATACAAGTTCTACGAAAATGGGCATAACTTCTTCATCCGAACTCTAAATATGGTGAAACCAAGTGTATTGAAAAGCTAATTAAAAGATCTTTGATTTTGAAGGTCATGGACCACCTAGTTCTTTGTGAACTAAGAGATATGCCACTTTAAATTTGAACCTCCTATTGGTACTTGTGCAAACTTGACCAACGGAAATTCCTTTGAACTTAACTTGATATAGGGGACCCACGATGGTCTTAAATGACATAAATAAGCTTGACTTAGATTTCATTGAGATCTTGAAGCTTGAATGAGTTTCTTGAGATAAGGAAGTGAGTTTGGGGCACTTGAATTGGGTGAAATATTTGTCTAAGTGTTTGAATGAGTATTGAGGAATGTATTGTATGATACAAGGGTGAAATATGGCTAACTATAGGTATTTTCACGCATGGGAACACTTAGGCCCAAGACCCAAAAGTCTTTGACCGAATAAGAAAAACAGCATACAAATTGAACTGAGGCGCGCCCTTGGCGCGTTGCGCCTTGGGTGCGAAAACCACACTAGAAAGTGAATTTTGGGAAAATGAAATTGCGATTCGTTTGCTCTAAAATTTGGGTTAGACTCATTTGCCACTCCATTTGACCCTCTAAATGAGAATATGAAGTCGGATTTTTGATATCACGTATGAATTTTAAGATATGTTGAAAAGTATGGTTCCAGACACTTCCGAGCACATTTTCGGGCACATTTTGGGGTCGTTACAATATCTCCCCCGGGAACATTTTTCTTCGAATGTCAAAGAAATGTACAAGAGAAGAGTAATTATAAATAGATCATCCCCAACAAGAATGCAATGACACACTTAAAATACCATTTTCAAAATCTCAATATAAGTGTTAAAATCACCATGATTTTTCTCAATATAATCATGAATGCATGCAATGACATAGAGACTGAAACATAAGACTTGGAATTCATGAAAGGACTTGACGTGTTATCATAAGCTTGAATAGAATGAAAGAGGATGAATATTTCTCCTCCATGCCCACTCCAGCTCCCTTAGAGATACTATTGACTTGACCATTCTCCCAATGGGCCTTGACAAAAACTATGCCCTCACAAATCAGCCTTACTCATATACATCCAACATCTCCACTAGACCTCCTCGTAAGTCGACTTATCCTCCATGACGTCCACAATCTCAAGAGTCCTATAACACATGAATCACCAACACACCTCCACAATCCTAGAAACATGAAGCAACTGCCAAACCACATCCGTATCCAAAGGCACTTCCTATTCTTATGAAACGTCATTAACCTTCTTCAACACCCTATGAAGACTCACAAACCATGAATTGAATTCCCTCTTTACCAGGACAAACCACACCTTTGATGAGCGAAACCTTCAGTTAGCCCCAATCACTAACTTTGAATTTAAGCTTTCTTCCTCTCACTCCGACATAGGACTTTTGACAACTTTGGGCTATCTCCAACCTTTCCCTAATCAACCTTACCTTCTCCACAGCATCCGTAACTAGGTCCATAACCCAACAAGGCCATTTCTATAACTTCAAACCACCCAAACAGTGATCTACAATGACTACCATAGAGGGCCTCAAAAGGACCCTTTTAGATGCTAGAATAATAGCTATTGTTATAGGCAAACTCAATCAATGGTAGATAATCACTCCAAAATACAAGTCCTAAGCATATTCTCAAGTGTTTGGATAGTTCGTTCGGCTTGGCCATACTAAGTCTAACTCTTGTACCAAGGCCCCATTGGAAAGACCTCTAAAAGTGAAGTGAATTGAGTATCGCGATCTAGTATAATAGGCAAGGGCACCCCATGCAATCTCACCAATTCATGAATGTACAATTTAGCATACTATTCGACACCATAAGTAGTCTTAACGGATAAAACGTGATCTAATTTGTCATCCTATCAATCGCAACCCACAAGGAATCAAAACCCTTTCTAGTCTTGGGCAACCCAACCACAAAATTCATATTAATCACCTCCCACTTCCAAGTAGGAATATCCATATCTTAGGTTAGGCAACCCACCCTTTGATGTTCGGCTTTAACTTGTTGATAATTACGACACTCGGAACCAAATTTGGCAATGTACCTCTTTATGCCTCCCCACCAATACACATCTCCCAAATCTCTATACATTGGCTAGAATCGGGGTGAATAGAATAAGAAAGACTATGGGCCTCATCAAGGATTTTATCCCTCAAACCATCAACACAAGGCACAAACAAAATACCTTGGTACTGAGGGTACCATCTCCACCTTGGGAGAAAACCTGCAGTTTACCATCCCTTACCAATGCCTTCAATCCCAAAAACACAGGGTCTAGATCTTGCTTAGCTTTTACCTCATCAACCAATAAAAAGTTAGAACCATCAACACAATAACACCACCGTTATCATCTTCTTCCAACCTAATCCCCAATCTGGCCATCTGAAGCACGTCCCTAGCTACCGCTTTATCACCACCATCGATATGTGATAGGCTACCCATAGACACCCTACTCAAGGCATCCGCCACAACACTACCCTTACCGGGACAATAATGTACACTCACATTATAATTCTTAAAGAAGTTCTAACCAGCTCCTCGTCTCAAGCTATTATCCTTCGGGTGAATGCATATTGAAGACTCTAGTGAATGGTAAACATATTAACATGCACCCTATATAATAAACAACCCAAAATTTTGAATCAAAATTACGGCATCCAACTCAAGGTCATACGTAGGATAATCCTTCTCATGTATCTCAAATTATCTAAAAGTGTGGGCTC
Organism: Solanum clarkiae; assembly: GCA_011800125.2. Lineage (NCBI taxonomy): Eukaryota > Viridiplantae > Streptophyta > Magnoliopsida > Solanales > Solanaceae > Solanum > Solanum clarkiae. The sequence continues at coordinate 16,181 of JAABOM020077876.1, read as the reverse complement.
CCACCCAACCATTTTGCATCAATACACCACCCAACCAATCTGGGATACATCAAAACACAACAAACCCTTCCAACCCCTTCCGGTAAAGACAAGATAGGAGCGGACACAAACTTATCTCTCAAGATTTGGAAACTCTTTTCACACTCCACGGTCACAAAAACTTAGTCTTCCTTTTGGTCTACTTAGTCATGGGAGAAGCAGTAGAAGAGAACTCATTCACAAACCTCCGATAGTAACCCGGTAATCCCAAGAAGCTCCTAATGTCCGATGGAGTCAATGGTCCAGGTCAGTTTCTATTCACATACGCCACCTTAGGATTAACCTTAAAACCATCCCCCCAACACCACATGGACTAGGGAGGTAACCTCCTCTAACAAAAATTCACACTTCACATACTTAGCATATAACTCCTCTTACCCCAGGATTTGCAACACTACCCCAAGCTGGTTCACAAGCTCTAAATAATTCAATACCTCATCACTAGCGACTACCACAATCATAACAAGGTAGGGACTAAAGACCCCATTCATGAAACTCATAGACATTGCCGAGTATAAGTCAACCAAAAGGCACTACCCCAAATTCAAAGTATCGGGAAAGACTTCACTAACCCCTTAATCACCAGATTCACCTCAATAGGAATGACCTAGGTTCAACACCTCTAACTCTTATAATATGATAAATGCAACCCTTAGAGATCTATTGTACCATAAGATAAGAAACAGATTTACCCCTTCTAACCACCTTACAAGCCCTCACTCAAACACGTATTTAATAGGGAATCAAAGTTTAACTCTAAGGGCCCTACATTTAGTGCGGACACCACACCAAGGCAACTAATCCGTCCCAAGCATAGCATCAAAACGTACCACACTTACCCAACAAGTCACAAGGCAAGACCTAATATAATATAAACATGGAAGAACACCAATAAACTGTCAAACAACAATAGGCTCACCAACGAGATAGACACCATAGAGAGTTCAAAACAAACATGAACCTAACGAAAACCAAAAGAATAATGAAAGAAATAGTGGCACATTGTCACATTAATGCAAACACATCAAAGCCAAAGGAAATTTCAACATATCGGTAGCAACATCGGGCAACCTTATGCCCTTCTTGAGCAACTTGATCAACGTGACCACCTTGATCTGAAGGTCAACCACCTTTATAATTACTTCGAACATATGGACAATTCATTATCTTGTGAACCACTTTACTACACCCATAACAAGCATTTGTCTTCCTCAAACATGGGCCACCATGGTACTTTCCACACCTTTGACTCTTGGGATAATTCATCCCACCAATAACTGCTTCACTCTTATTACGGTTATGAGGGTAATCCTTCCCTTTATGACCTAAATCTCCATAACCATAACAAGAGTCAGTACCCCTCAAGCATGGGCCATAATGGCACTACCACATTTTAGGTACCTAACATAAGGCACCATACTACCTTTATGTTTAAGACTTTGGAACATTCCTTTAATACCGGCCCTCTAAGCCTCATAACCTCTCCTCTTACCAATTAGAGTTTTGGGAGCACTCACTTTTTCATCGAGGTGAGTTGCCAACTTTGTCGCCACTTTGGCCAATGCCCATAAAGCATTCCGAACCTCCACCTTTGTCATATCACCATCCTGAGTAGCTTTAGACATATCCTATAATGTGATGGTTAGGAATTAGCAATAAGCCCTAGGGGACCTAACTCTATCGCACGACACAGATCATGAATAAGTAAAATATTTCCTAGAATGATTCATAGATGTGACACGTTTCACAACTATGAATATGACTCTTGTCGACGCGATTTGTTGGATGCTGAGAACCTACCAAACTAGTGCTCTTATACCATCTTTGTCAGGCTGCGGACCTAGGGCCTGGATGTGACTGGCGAATGGAGAACCCGAAGGAACCCCAAACAAGCCTCATAACATATTATTGCACATCCTTAGTCGCGAAAGAAATTAAAATGACAACAAGAGATAAGCATAAACAAGGGGAATTAGGACTAAGGGCAAATTTCCATTCATAAGCACCAAGAAATGAGAGAGTCAAGGCTCATAGCATTGATACATAAAATGTCCAACAACACCTCTAAAGCTTAGATACTTAGTGGGGACCAAGACAAGCAACTGGTTTCACTCTCATAATAATGACAATAGGTAATCCAAACATACAAAACATACTCTAAACATAAGCTTGAGAGAAGATAGATGTTGTCCCCGGACTTGAGGACTCACCATAAGCTAACCTGAACAATCCATCTAGCCACGAGGAGAATGAATAGGAGCTCTAGTTCCTACATGGTGATATCATGTAGATATAGAGTACACGTTAGCATGTTTGAATGTACTAAGTATGTAGGATGCAATGCAACAAGAGATAGGCATCATAGAAAAAATGCATAGTCAAAAGCAATCAATGCCATAATAACAATATGACATGTATGAATGACGCTTGAAGTAAAATCATGCTTATACAGAACATAATACAAGTGTAAGTAGTGACCATTATAGTACAATACAAGGCCAACCACCCCCTTGGATAGGCGCATAAGGTACAAACACCTTCAATAGTTTGATGGTGTACAAACCTCCAATAATGTTGATGGAGTACAAACCCCCCAACAAGGTTGATGGGTACGTTGATGTGTACGTTGATGGGTATAAACCCCCAACAAGGTTACCTGGGCCTACCACCCCCTAAGCTAGGTGATCGAGGTACAAACCTCCCAATAGGTTACTCAGGCCTACAAACCCCTGAGCTAGCTTGGTCATCCCCTATACTATAGAGATAATATCATATATATATAAACGCACACACTCCTTTCATCATCATATACACACATTCCTTCACATCATCATTTCGTCATCATTCCGTCATCATTCCATCATCATTTTATTATCATATAGTCATTCAACTCATAAGACATATATATAGGACCTTCAATTCCACAAGATACCGTAACTAGATATTTTATCAAATATTTGGCAGGTGTGTAATGCTAGTATAAAACCATACAATTGAAGAGTAAAATCATGCAAGAAAACTTGAAGTAAAATTCCCACGAATACTTGGTAATACGATATTGCAAAATACATTGAAACCCCTCATCAAATCTAAAGAGATATCACAGTATTAAAGCTTAAAACATGCATAATCATAATAGGTAAATCATCTTATTATATAGACTTAAAAATGAGTAATCATATATTTTCAACCAAACTTTCATAAAATCCCAATATAGTATATGGTCATAATATCTAATGAATAATATCCATGAGCAACACAATTTGTAAACATATAATTTTCATAGAAATGGAAGATTGGGCTTCATGGGTGAAAGGTACCCATGAATGAAACCTACATACATTATACCTTGAATTTCTTGAAATTTATGTTTTGAAAGGCTTGAAGTTTGGAAGTGGGTCTGGGAATCCAAAGCTTGCTCTTGAGATTTTTGGAATTTGTATTACTGTTTTGATGGAGGCGCTTGAGAGAATTTTAGAGTGTATTACAAATGGGAGGAGTGTATTTGATTTTTAGGAATAGGGTTAGGTCTTTAGGAGGTGTTAAGAAAGCATAGGGATTTCCAAAATACTAATAGAAATGGCTAAATTTATGGAATGTCATTAATGAGGTAGAATTTGGCAAAAACCCGTATATACCCCTGCACATACAAGTTCTATGAAAACGGGCATGACTTCTACATCTGAACTCTACATGAGGTGAAACCAAGTGCATTGGAAAGATAATTCAAGGATATTAAATGTGGAAGGTCGTGGACAACCCAGTCCTTATTGTACTCATAGATATGCCCCTTTAAAGTTGACCCTTCTACCGGTACTTGTGAAAAACTTAGCCAATAGAAATTCCTTTGAACTTGGCTTGATGTTGGTGACCCACGATGGTCTTAAACAACATAAATAAGCTTCACTTAGAATTGATTGAGAGCTTGAAGCTCAAATGAGTTTCTTGAGATCTGGAAGTGAGTTTGGGAAACTTAAATTGGGTCAAATAATTGTCTAAGAGCTTGAATGAGTATTAGAGAATGTCTTGTGTGATATAAGGGTGAAATATGGCTAAGAATAGGTATTTTCATGCATGGGAATACTTAGGAGTAAGACCCAAAAGTCTTAGACCAAACAAGAAAAACAGTACACAAAATGAACTGAGGCGTGCCCCTGGAGCATCGTCCCTTAGGCACAAAAACCTCACAGGAAAGTGAATTTTAGGAAAATGAAATTGCGATTTGTTTGCTCTAAAATCGAGGTTAGACCCATTTCACACTCCATTTGACCCCTTCAACAAGAATAAGAAGTGGGATTTGTGATGTCACACATGGATATTGAGATATATGGAAGTTACGCTTTCAGGCACTTCCGAGGCATATTTTTGGGCATTTTTGGGGTCGTTACAGTTTGTCCCAGTAAGTTCTGACCCAAAGAAGGCAGGTATCATTTTGGTTCCAAATGCTTGCAATGATTTGATTCCCATGAGACTTGTCACAGGTTGGAGGATTTGTATGGACTATTGTAAACTCAATGAATCGACAGAGAAAGATTACTTCCCTATGAGATTCATGGATCAAATGCTAGATAAGGACCAAGAGAAGACGACCATTATATGTCCTTCTGGCACATTCACATTCAAGATGATGCCATCTGGATTGTGTAATGCACTGGCCATATTCAAGAGATGCATGATATCTATTTTCTCCGACATGGTTGAGGATACTATTAAGGTATTTACAGATGACTTCTGTGTGGTTGTAGACTCATCTAATGATTTCCTGAGGTATTTGCATGATGTGCTTCGGAGATGTGAAGAATGATATGTTGTACTGAACTAGGAAAAGTGTCACTCCATGGTAAAAAAAGGTATTATGTTGGGATACCGGATCTCCACTAAAGGTATAGAGGCAGATAGAGCTAAAGTTGAGGTTATTGAGAAACTTTTTCTACCTATCTCTATTAAAGTTATGAGAAGTTTCTTCGGACATTAGGCTTCTATGGGAGGTTCATAAGAGACTTCTCAAAGATTGCACATCTCTTGTGCAAGATACTTAAGAAGGATTCTAAGTTCATGTTTGATGTTATATATATGAAAGCATTTGAGGGGTTGAAACAGAGGTTGATTTTGGTACCTATCATAGTTGCTCTAGATTGGACTCAGCCCTTCGAGATTATATGTTTCGGGTCAACTTAGAGAGAATATACTTCATGCCATTTACGATGCCAACAAACCACTCAATGCAACACAGAAGAATGACATTGTCACTGAGCAGGAGTACTTGAAAGTCTTTGCATTTGAAAAGTTCAAATCATATCTTTTGGGCACCAAAGTCATTGTACATACTGACCACTCAGCATTGTGGTCCTTGATGGCGAAGAAGGATGTGAAACCAAGATTCATTTGATAGGTACTTCTTCTCTAAGTGTTTTATTTTGAGGTGATTGAAAAAAGGGGGACAAAGAATCAGGTTTCAGACCACATATCCATACTTGAGGATGAGGCCATGGAAAGGTTCAACGATGGGGTAGAGATTGATGATTCATTCCCTCATGAGAGAGTATTGGAAGCATCTCATGATTTAACACCATGATTTGCGGATTAGCAAACTATTTAGTTAGTGATGTTGTGCCACTGGACTTGACTTCTGACTAGCACCGTAAGTTATAATGTTTGATGTGAAGAAGTTCTTTTGGGATGAAACATATTTTGTCATGTTGGTGCATATAGGATTATTCGCCGTTTTATACCTGAGGTGGAGATGATGAGCATTTTGGAGGCTTGTCATTCATTGTTGGTAAGAGGGCACCATAGTGGAATCCAGACAGCACTTAAGATCTTGTTGTGTGGCTACTACTGGACAAGCATCCACCAATATGCCCATAATTATGTTAGGGCTTGTGATAAGTGCCAGAGAAAAGGTGGTATTTTCCTAAAGCATGATCTCCCGCCAAACCTCATTATGGTGATTGAGTTGTTTGATGTGTGGGGGATGAACGTCATGGGGCCTATTTTTTATTCTTATATGAAGAAGTACATTTTGGACGCTATGGACTATGTCTCAAAATGGGTGAAAGTTGTGGAACTTCCCAACAATGAAGTTAAAAGTGTCACCACATTCGTCAAAAAAAAATAGCTTCTCTTGATTTGGCACTCATTGGGCAATCATCAGCGATGGAGGTTTCCATTTTTGCAATAGGTTGTTCAAGGCTCTTCCCGAGAAGCACTGGTTGAAACACAAACTACAAATTCCTTTCCATTCCTAGATGAGTGGGCAATTTGAGGTGTTTAGTAGGGAGATTAAACAGATTTTATCCAAGACTGTGAATACAAACCAAACAAATTCGTCGCGATGACATGATTATAAACTATGGGCATACCAGACAGTGTTCAAGACTCTCATAGATATGTCTCCTTACCAACTTGTTTTTGATAAAGCTTGCCACTTACCTGTACATCTTGAGCATAAGGCGATGTGGGCACTCAAAATGCTAAATCTAGATAGCCAACTCAATGAACTTGATGAGTTTCATTAGGGGCACGTGAGAACTCAGTCCTATACAAGGAAAGAATAAAGCTGCAACATGATCATCACCTTGAGCATCACTTGTTCATACCAAGAGACTTGGTTTTACTATATAACTCAACTTTGAAGTTGTTTCCTGAAAAACTCAAGTCCAAAGGGTTGGACCCTTAAAGGTCACACATGTTTTCAACCAAGGGGCTCTTGAGTTAGAAAAGAAAAATGTCATGAGGTTCAAGGTGAATCTCCAAAGAACATACCATACTTTGGCAATGTTGATGAAGGGCAGACAATGGAAGTATGGACACTTGGTGAAGTCTAAATTACCAAATAGTCTAATTCATGTTGCAATCATAAATTGGACGCTACTTGGGAGACAATCCAAGATACTCTCTGTAATTTTCATGTATTTTTGTTAGTTTTGATTTTTGGGTATATAGGTAGTTTAATTTTAAGATTTTGGCTATATTTTGGTACACACATATTGTAAAATTATTTTGGTACACACATATTGTAAAATTATAGGGTAGTAGTTTAGTTTGCTGAGATTGTGCAGGAACAGGGTTAAGACAACGAACCAGTGCAAAAAGTGAGAAAAGATGGTTCTATAGTAGTTCCACGAGCCGTAGGTTACACCAAGACCCTTACACAACTCGTCGGACCATTTCTAGAGAGCAAAAAATTGTGCACTTCAATCCATGAGCTAATTAATGGTCCATAGAAATTTCAACAGGACGTGAAAAGGGTTTGTGCATCCCAGGTAAGTTTCTGGAAATTTTGCTGTGTGCAGGGGTACTTACGAAACCCAACCAACAAGTCGTGAAATATTGTATGACTCATAGGAGGATTCATAATATCAAGGCCCTAAAACTTTAGACTTTGAAACTACAAAACCAAGTTTTATGGGCCATAGAACAAGATATGACTCCTAATCGAGGTTCCGTTAGATCAAAGTCCCACTTTTACCCAACTTGGTAAAATCAAATAAAGAGGTGTAACTAAGTTACCCTTATGTTATCCATATTTTTCGATCAAAGGAACACTATTTTGTTGTAACTCCTAGGGCTTCTCTATCGTATTTTTCATTAGTTTCTTGGCCATTTTTCTTGAAGTTCAATATCTCTGTAAATGCTTCAAATTTATTGATTGATTAGGCCTAGGAATATATGGGTATTGAAGTTGTTGATTTTCTTACCCTATGGTGACTGAAATACTAGGTTGTGATTTAATATGTGTACTCATAGTTATTGATATTGAAAGTTGATTAATACATAATTTAACGCCTCATTAATTTATTTTCTTGTACACTCATTTATGTGTCTAACCATGTAGTGTGAATTTTGAGTTTTTAGTGATGTAAATTACATATAGTGTATGATCCATGATTTATTCTTGGCATGATGATTAAGTAGGGGTAGTAGAACCTGGACCATTGAAAGATTACGTAATTTTTACACTTTGTGGTCCATGTGGAAGAAATTAAATTTGTCAGTGGTGGGAATATTGTGTGCCTAGGACTAAATTGGTAATTGATGGGTAGGATGGTAACTTGAATATATATGAGTAGGGTGGAATTAGTTGTTAATTGAATGTTGAAATCATTGAACTGTCTTTGAATTGCCATTGTTTCGATGTTGATGTATTTTTTATACCCTATTGTTGTGACCTAGTCATTGTGCATGTGTAATCGTTAACTTTTCATTTGACAAAATCTTAGTTGAAATTTTAGTCGTATAATGACATAATGGAACCAAATAGTTGACTGTGGAAAGTCATTTGCTATTTTTAAAAGTATGAGGGTCTTCTATAGCCCTCGTAAGTTGAGATTAATAACTTTTATTTTCCAAAAGTTACTAGACGAACCTATTTACAAGTCATGGTACAGACTACAACCTATAAATGTTGTTCATAGTTTCCATTTCTGCATGAATTGTTTCAAACTTTGTACTCTACAACTCAATTTACGACTAGTAATTTATTCTAAAGATCATGACTAGGCCCATAAGTACAGTTCTAGTAGTTGAATTTACTGTGCCCTATCTTCCACGAAGGCCTCCTAGCCCGTAATTAACTCTACAGTCCATAGGTAAGCCCTTGTGGTTTCTTCTATGAGTATTTTGTTTTATTTTTTTTCTTTTTTGCATTCTTTGTACGAATGTATGCTTTTGTTATGGTGTCTCCAGGTACCATGCCTCCCCATCCAAAGTGTGATCAGATCCAGGCAATGTAGAATAGACTCTGTAATGAGCCTATAGACTCTGAAGTCAGTTGCTCTATTAAGGAGCTCAATGTCTATCTATATGAGGGCATTGAGCTAAAATGCACTAGGGTGGCATCCAAAAAGTTGGTGCAAGCTTAGCCACAGGTACTACACCACAACCCCTTAGTCTGAGGATGGGGTGATATCCATAAGCTACGCCTCTTTTTTGATGGTTAAAGTGGTTGTTGTAAAGATATATAACCTAACCAAGGTTAGGGTCAAACCCACATGGAATACAGTAGGCTTAGAGTAATTTCAAGAAATTCGAGTTAATTAACCTACTTATTTCCAGGAAGGTTGGGGGGTTACAAGATTGTAGAAAGAAATTCTAAACTAAGACAAGTGTGTGAAACCAGTAAGAAGAGTAAATAGGGCGTTGTGTTCCCCATGATTCCCTAACTTTGCACGACAAGATAATCACATTCTTTTCTAGTGTCTAGCCTGCCGAACAGTAGGTTAAGTTTACCAAACCCTATTATCCAGGCGAGAGGTGAATTTCACAATGTGATTTTATCCATCCATGTAGTGTGACATTACTAACGCTTACTTATGGTTCCAGCATAACCTCCCATTGATCTAGTTTGGTTGATTAGATGAGCAACGTCTATCTAATTCTGTTATTTAATCTCTTTTCCTATTCATTAATACTTAATCTAATTAGTAACACTATGTGAGTTTTAACATTTGCAACTAATGAATAGAATTAATTAATACACGCATGCACACTTTTCAAGAATTATAAATTATTCGATTTTACATTGTTAGTTCTTCATGGTTCACACAACACTATTTGTAGATTTAGCTACTCATTATTATTGTAGATGCAAGAATCATGATATTTAGTAGCATAATTAAGCACTTACATGAATGAAATTAAGAAAAGGAAATCCAAGCTCTTCAATGAAAATCACAAAGTATAAATTAAGATCACAAAATATTTTTTCCAAGTGTCTCACAATGTTTCGCACATTCTCTATTGATTCTCAAAGTATTCTCTACCGTCCTCTACTAAAAATAACCTAAAAAAAACTAATTATAGTGTTTATAATACAAAACTAAAATCAAAATAGGAGAACTGGGTTCGAGAGGCTCTACGACCATCTCTACGGGTTATATAAAGTTCTACGGCCCATAATTGGGGCTTCATGGACTTCATCTTCAATTATGTGTCTGTCTTCTATGAGACCTATCTATGGATCATATAAAGACTTACGGCACATAGAGGGTTTCGTCTGATGACTTTTTAGTAACTCCCTACTTTCTAATCCTCAGGGTGAGAAACCATATCTACGACTTGTACATAGTATTATGGCTCATCTGTATGTTTGTAGATTCAACTTCAGATAATCTCCCATTCATTGAACTTTTCTACAAAACCAACTCTTCAGCCCGTGGAAACTTCCCCGGCACTTAAAGGGTATCTTATAATAGTTAAAACTTTAACCTCTATACATGTAGCCTAAAATCAAGCCAAACCCTGCAATCCTACAGAACAAACATAAAAACACATCAAATCTAAAAACATCGCTTTGAGAACACACATAATTCCATGTTTTAAGCATCAACAGTGTTATATTTTGATAGCACATCAATACCCTAAAATTTAAATTGTTGCTCATCCTCAAGTGACGGGCTCAATCTACATAAGCAGTAAAGTAACACACAAACCTCAATCTAATGGCATACATCATCTCAAACCCAAGCACAAGTATCCACACCACTCGTAAAGACATATAAGATAGCTATCAAACTAACAAATGCAAATCAACAGATGTGACACTACAACTATGACTACCACTGCCCCTGTGGGATCGACCGATGGGAACACAACTGGTGCTACTAGAGTTGTTGTTACCTTGGTCCGAACCTGCTAGATCTCTGTTTGAGTAACCATCATATCTATAAGTCTTGCTGAGCTGGGGCTCTGCTTTACTAGCTTCTCAAATGCAGCAATGTGGCTTTCCATCGGTGTAAGTCTCTCCTAAACGGCAACCGCTGCGAATGCCTATATGCCGGCCTCAGCCTCTGAAATAGCCTGGCAAACCCATGGCCAAATTTACTGTAATAACTGAGTCAGCTGGGACTCAGTACAGGCCTACCTCTACGCCATGGCTTGAATAAAAGCTGCTGACACATAAACCATGCTAGCAGGTGCTATTGGTGTAGGCATGGCCTCTAGGGTAGTAGTAGTAGTATTGGGGCCCCTGTCCATATCAACCTCAGACTGTGGGGGGCCCTCGGCTGCGGGAGCAGTAGTAGTGGTAGTAGATAGAGGCTCAGGCAGTGGAACTGTAGCAAACATCTCTTGTATCTAAGAAGGAGGAAATAGTGCTCACTGAATGGGCACCAGATTATCATCATCCTTTCTCAGGCTGGCATTGATTGTCCACTAAGCCTCAATAAAAGAGTTAAAATGATGTAGTATCTCTACACCCCGACACTATACAGAGTCTATAAATCAGGTATGGGAAGGGGATGGAGGTGGACCTCTTCAGGGCCACCTCATGTATTTAGTCTATAATTAGGAGGGCCTAGTCAATCTCATAGCCAGCCAATATTCTGGCAACCAGTACTACATGGTTCGGCATTAGTGTATTATCAGCAAGGGCGGGCTGGATCTATGATCTCACCACAGCCCACAAAAATCTACTGGTGAAGTTAAGTGAGGCCTTCACTATGGGCTCTACAGACATAGAAATCCACTCAAGGTTCGGGACTATGTGGTCTACAACTTACCTTATCAAAGGGGCCTTGCGGGTATAGACTCTAATAAGGGCCTTATTCAAAGTCTGCCCCAATCTCCTGTCGAACACTCTTGTAGACTGGGGCTGGGAACTGTGCCCAAAATAACATGTGGCGGATAGTAGTCTCTGATATATCCATCTATCGACCCCTCACCTTGGTATGTGTCAACTAGGGCTGAGTGAGGGGTTTTCTTCCCCTTGGGAAGAGAGTTGAGGAAGTGGTAGCATATGACACAAAGAACTCCCGAACTATGGCCGAGGAGTCTTTCCCCAATGGTCCTGCTAGCCACTGGAGTCTATATCTTTGATGGTGTCCTGGAGGCTTAGGATAACATCCTCAAAAATAGAATGAGCTAGTCAGCCATGCATGTTCTTTTATATGCCCTCTCGATAGATTGCTTACATGTCCTTAAAGCACCACCGGCTAGATAGAGCATCAAGAGGTGAGGGTGATGCCTGAGGTGATGCTGAAGACTATGTCTCTGACTTGTCGTTGGATCTTGACTCAGACTCATCTCCAGAGGGAGTCATCTATATAGAGTTTCTATCCTTGTCACGTCCCTCTTCAGACTAGGGAGAGTCGACAACAATAGCCTGAGTCTGGGACTGCCGACCTGTCTAGCAGTCCCCATGTCTGTGGTCGCTCAATGTCTGGGTGAAGCAGAACATTGAGCTCCTCTAATGATCCATAAGCCTCGAAATTGCCTTGATCCTCTGAGGGCTCATCTCGTAGTTGTCGCTGCATGGCCCGTATCTCATCCTTCCTAGCTTTTGAGGCTATGGTATCTGAAATAGACATATTTAACAAAATGATTAGGTCCATAAGTATACAAATGAAAAACAAAAACATTTCCAAAATGGCTGCAGATGAGTCTACAAAGGCACTTTTACTGGCCGTAGTGAAAACTATGAGTCATAGAAAGCCCTTGTAAAAAAACAGAGTACATTAATTATGAAATTGCATCTACGAGACTACGTACGACTCGTAAAATATTCCACAAGTCATAGAATAAGTCATAGATGTGATTCAAGTTTTGAATTTCTACAGGCAAGTCCCTGTGAGACCTTTCAATGAGTTATAGATTCATCAATGTCTTATAGAAGGTCTCGTCTGATAGAATCTCAGAAATTATCAAATTTTTGGATTTTCTTACTAGGGGCAAATACAACTCATGAAATTTCAAGGGGCCGTAGAAGACAGTCAAGGTGTGAAATATCGAGAAATTTTGATTTTCCAAGTCTATTAAATGGGTCCCAAATGACATATTTAGCATTCAAAATCAGCACCGAAGCAAGACATTATGCACCCCCATATGATTTCACAACTTCCCAATACCTCACATGCAATAATTGCGCATGACCCCATCAATTTTCATTTTACAAGCTTATTTGGCAAATCGACACCATTTGAATGTTTAGACATTAAGGCTCACACGTATAATTACACATTGTTTTTCAAGCAATATATTCTATTCAATTCAAACGATATATGATGACACGAAATTTACATACTAATATTCAAACATGGTCACATCCACAAGTTTTCAGCATTCACTATTATCCAAGACAACGGCAACATTTTAATCGACATTAACACCAAGCAATACAAAGGCTACGAAGTATTCGAACCTATTAGAATTTGACTACCATACCCATCAATTACTATAATCTAATAAAATATATTTTGGTATTATAAGGTTTTTCTAGGGATAGAGCTTACAAAAACTCGAGGAAAAAGATGGGAAATTGAAGAAGGAAGATGAAGAAGAATAAACCCTAGATTGCTGGAGTTGCTGAAAAACTTACTGAAAAAGAGGGGGTGGTGGCCAGATGGTGGTCGAATTTGCTTTTGGAGGAAGAAAAATGGTCAGGAATTTTGGAGATTTTTAAGAAAAGTAAGGGTCAAAATTATTTGACCCCGTTTCATACTTTGACCGAGTCGATTCAACTGATTGGGCCTAGACAATACGAGACCTTGATTATGGGTCATAGAGAATTCTATAGCCATAGATCCTGATCTTGTAGATTGCCCAAGCCCTAATTTAGGTGATAGGTTTCACGTACCCATCTATGAGTCGTACAGTGAAATACGACTCGTAAAGTAGGTCGAAGAACCCCCAGCACTTTGTTAAAAGTAAAAAATTTACTTAGGGTCCACAAGATCTATTCACGGTCCATAGTTTTATCTACAGGACATAATGTAGGCTAGTGGATTGGAGTGCACATAACTTTGCTTAATTGAAGTGTTCTACGAGTCAATGTACAGGTCGAGGTTCATTATACGACCCATAAAACAAGTCGTAGAAGCACTTCTTGTTGCCTATTCATCATAAAATGGCTGATTTGGTCTCCTACCTGCATATTCTTTACAAAACACCTTTCTACCCTGTATGCAATTAGTCAAATGTCCAAAAAATTACAACCAAAATACTAAAAACTAAACTACCTACAAGTTCAGACGCTAAAAACAAAACAAAACTACTGCTATTACATCAAATATCTTAGGTTGCCTCCCAAGTAGTGCCTGATTTATTATCGTGGCATGAGTTGGAAAACTTGGTTACTTAAACTCACAAAGTAACAATGAAATTACCCAGAAAAAGTTCCTGAAAATGTGTCTTGAAAGTGCCCAAAATCGTAATTTCCATATATCTCAAAATTCATGCGTGATATTGAAAATTCGAATTCATAATCTTGATCAGGGGGAAAATAGATTGGGAAATAGGTCTAACCCCAATTTTAGAGAGATCGAATCATAATTTCAATTTTTCAAGAAATCAATTTCTAGTAAGGGTTCGCGGCCAGTATTATTTTTTCCCAGTTATTTATATTTTGGTCCAAGACTTTTGGGTCTTGGTCCTAAGTCTTTCTATTCGTAAAAATACATATATTTAGCCATATTTCACCCTCGTATCATACAAGACATTCTCCAATACACTCTGAAATACTTAAATAAATATTTTACTGAAAATCAAGGGTTCCAAACTCATTTCGGATCTTAATAATTTCACTCAAGCTTCAAGTCTCTTTCCAATCTTCATCAAGGAATTCTCCTAAGCTAAGGTATATGGGTCTCATCCATTGAGTCCTTTCGTCCATGGTACCCAAGCTTCCTTTTACCTAAATCTTATGTTTCTAAGTTGATTTACTTATGGGTCTTAATTACTAGGAATTTGACCATGAACTATGTTGGGGTTTTTGTAAAAGTATGACTGTTTTAGCATGTTTTGAGCTATGAATCTATGATCCATTGTGGAATTTGATGAAGGGTCTTGATGTATATTGCATGAGGATGTTACCAAGTATAGGTGGGTGGTTTTACATTAGATTTTCTTACATGATTTCAATCTTGAATTGCATCATTTTACACTAACATTACACACCCAACAAGTGTTTGATAAAATGTTCGGTTATGGATTCTTGAGTTGTTAAAGGTCTAAAGCATGGCTTATAATTTGAAAACATTATGATGATAAAAGAAATGTATACATGTGTCATTTTTCCTCTATAGTGTTGTGATTTGACCAAGCCTTACTCAGGGGGTTGTAGGCCCGAGTAACCATATTGAGGGAGTTGGTACCTCACTTGCCTCACTCGGGAGATTGTACGCCCGGGTAACCACATTGAGGGGTTGATACCTCGATTGCCTCGCTCAGGAGGTAGTAGGCCCATGCTACATTTATTAGAGAGTATGTACCTCAATAACAACATTAAGGGGTTTGTACCTCGATTTTCTCGCTCGGAAGGTAGTAGGTTCGTGCTACCATGATTGGGAGGTATGTACCCTAAGAACCATGTTGAGGGTTTTGCACCTCAATTGCCTCTCCAAGGGGGTGGTAGGCCTTGGATATTCTATATTCATGGTCAATTCTTACACACGTATTATGTTCTATGTAAGCATGATTTACTCTAAGCATCAATCATGCATGACATATTGCTATATGCTTATTCATTGCCTATGTTTATGCTTTTGGATTATGCTGCTTATCTTTGTTATATTACATCCTACATACTTAGTACATTCAAATGTATTAATGCATACTATATGCCTATATGATATTACCATGTAGGAATTGGAGCTCCTATTCATTTTTCTTCACGTGGCTAGACAGATTGTTCAAGTTAGCTTTGGTGAGTCCTCATGTTCGGAGACAATATTGTCACGCCCAAAGTCCCGTTAGGGTGGACTGTCATCCATTACCGATAAGTTTAAGAAAATAAACAGTGATAAAAAGCCAAAATGAAATGCATATGGCTAGGCCGTCGGGGTCACGTTGTTTAAAGTACGAGACACGACCACACTTTAATTTACATAGTCTACAAAGCCTCTAAATAAGGAAAAGTATCCAATAAGGGTCAGGACAGGCCCTGGCTCGATTAACTATACAATACAAAATTATAAGCTCTAGACACACAAAGCTCTGAAGTAATCTGGAGCTTGGTAACAACATATGGATATCATGTACTCCTACTGGGGAGAGCTACCAGCACCAATACCTGCAGCATGAAATGCAGGTCCCCTGTAAGAGACATTAGTACGAGATAATATACTGAATATGTAAGGCAGGAAATACTGTATATGAAGTAACAACTCAAATAAAACTATGCACTGGTGTAGGATAACAGACCACCT
>JAABOM020077860.1:0-33250 GCA_011800125.2 Solanum clarkiae | reverse complement strand
CTTCTATTTCTGCACCTCTAACAAAGCTGACACATAAGGCAACTAAGTTCCAGTGGAATGATGCATGTGAAAGGAGCTTCTAGGAGCTAAAAAATAAGCTAACTTTTGCACCTATGGTAGTACTTCCAGAAGGCACTGAGGGGTATACAGTGTATTGTGTTGCTTCAAGAGTTGGCTTGGGGTTTGTACTGATAGAGCATGGTAGGGTATTGCTTATGCATCTATTCATCTACGACCACATGAGAAAAACTATCCAACACATGATCTTGAGCTAGCACCAGTTGTGTTTGCTTTGAAAATATGGAGCCACTATTTGTATGGAATTCATGTCAACATATATACTGATCATAAGAGCCTGCAGTACATCTTTAAGTAGAAAGATCTAAACTTGAGATAGAGGAGATGGGTAGAGCTAATAAAGGATTACGACATTGACAAACTATATCATCCAGGGAAGGCAAATGTGCTAGCTTATGCTCTGAGTCATAAGGCAATCATGAACACTGATGATCCAGCTGTGATAAGTCAGGGAATTGCTAAGGATCTATGTCAGCTATCCAATTTGGGAGTTCGCCTTCTTGAGACTCCAAAGGAAGGGATTACTGTGCAGAATGTTGTGGAGTCTTCATTGGTAATAGAGGTGAAAGAAAAATTGTTCAAGGATCCTGCTCTACGACAGCTTAAGGAAAAAGTGATTCAGGGTACCATAAAAGACTTTGACCTTGCACAAAATGGAGTACTTTACTGCTAAAATAGATTATGTGTGTCTGATATTAATGAGTTAAGAAAGAGAATAATGGAAGAAGCCCATCATTCCCGATATTCCATCTATCCAGGATCAACGAAGATGTATCATGATCTAAAGGGAATGTTTTGGTGGGTAGGTATGAAAAGGGACCTTGCAGAATTTGTAGCTCAATGTCCAAATTGCCAACAAGTAAAAATAGAACACCAAAAACCAGGAGGTTACATACAGTGTATAGAACTTCCAACATAGAAGTGGGATATGATTAATATGGATTTTGTTATGGTTTTTCCCCACTCATTTCAGAAGTTTGACTCTACATGGGTAATAGTTGATAGACTCACAAAGTCAACACACTTCTTACCTATTAGGAGTAATTATACCATTGAAGACTATGCTAAGCTTTAGCTCAAGGAGATAGTCATGCTACATAGAGTCCCAATCTCCATTATTTCTGATCGAGGAGCCCAATTCACTGCAAAGTTTTGGAAGTCCTTCCAAAGAAGTTTAGGGACACAAATGAATTTGAGTATAGCTTTCCACCCTCAAACAGACGGTCGAGAAGAACGCATCATTTAGACACTTGAAGATATGTTGCGAGCTTGTGTATTGGACTTTAAAGGTAGCTGGGTGGACCATTTGCCACTTATTCAGTTTGCCTATAATAATAGCTACCACGTGAGTATTAAGATGGCACCTTATGAAGCTTTGAATGGAAGGAAATGTAGATCACCAATTGGATGGTTTGAAGTCAGGGAAACCACCTTACTTGGGCCAGATCTGGTACAAAAAGCCATGGGAAAAGTTAAGGTGATACAACAGCGACTAGAAATAGCCCAAAGTCATCACAAAGCATATGCAGATGCCTGGAGAAGAGGACTGGAATTCTCAGTAGGTGATTGGGTATTTTTAAAGGTGTCTCCAATGAAAGGGGTTACGAGATTTTGTAAGAAAAGGAAAGCTAAGCCCACGTTACATAGGGCCATATCAAATTATTAAAACGCTTGGACAGGTTGCATATGAACTAGAGCTACCCCAAGAGCTCTCAATCGTTCATCCAGTTTTTCATGTCTCGTTGATTCGAAAATGTATAGGTGACCCATCCCGTATCACTCCTATTGAGAATGTACAATTTACAAAAGATCTCACCTATGAAGAAGTGCTTATTGCTATTCTAGATCATCAAGTTAAGAAGCTAAGGAACAAAGAAACAGCTTCAGTTAAAATACTTTAGAGGAACTAGCAAGCAGAAGAGAAAACATAAGAAGATAAGGATGCAATAAAATTGAAATACCCTTACTTATTTGAAGCTAAAGAGGAAGTCCAACATGACGAATTGGACACTAATAGGTACGTGTTATTGAATGCTGAATGTGTTGTCAAATAGTTTGTGTAAGTAAAGATTTAAACTTGTTTAAGCTATCCAATTATGCTAACATTCGAGGATGAATGTTCCTAGGGGGAGGATGTAACACCCCACACCTTACAATACTAGCACAAGTCAAATGAAACATAACATGGTTTGGTCAAATTAGCGCTAATTTTCAAAAGTGCTTGAATCTCATGTTAATGGGCTATATGTGCGTTTAGCGCTTAAGAGGGTCGAGTGTATACATGTTTTGTGTCAAATTGAGGAGATTGTGGCCTTACCATGAAGTGAGAGAAATGAGGTACTTGTAGGACTTAGTAAGCAAGTAGGTGAGTCACCTACTTGCTTAGCTTAAAATTGATAGCTAAACGGAAATGAGGCACGACGTCAAAATTGTCCAAGTTCGATTGTGAATAAAGTCTGTGTTATGGGTGTAACTTTGGCCCATGTTTTAGTATAATAAATGGGATATATGGTAATACAAAGAAGTATAATAAAAAGGGCCCTAAAGACATCACAATACACTTAGCCAATTGGGCGCAAAACTAAGTAAGTGAAAGTTGGAAAATAGGTAGCCCAAGTCCATCAAATT
The DNA here is from genome assembly GCA_011800125.2 of Solanum clarkiae. Taxonomy (NCBI): domain Eukaryota; kingdom Viridiplantae; phylum Streptophyta; class Magnoliopsida; order Solanales; family Solanaceae; genus Solanum; species Solanum clarkiae. Next base: position 30,544 of record JAABOM020077860.1, on the reverse strand, counting down.
GGTGCTCCAAAAGGCCCAAATGAAAGGAGAAAGGAGCTGCATCACCCCCTAAGTGAAATAACACTGAGAATGACTTAGTTAGGTTGGACAAATTGCACTATAAAATGGGGTCAAAGAAGCTCCCAAAGGTCATTTCTCGACTTGACCTCACAAAAATCAGATTTGCTCTCTAAAGTTCCTCTCAACGTTTCTCAACTTTGTGAAGCAGCCAAACTACTCTTTTAGGGTTCTTAAGGAGCCTCTTAACCTTGAATACTATGGTAAGTAATTCTAGTTGCATATTTAGTATAGTTTCATCATGAAAAACAAGAAATAGATGCTACTTACACTTGGTGAAATTTGTCAGACAGATTCTGTGCAGAAAGTTACTGCACCTTTTTCTTTTGTTTTGGTGATTTCTATATTGTCTTTAAGTTATATTATGAATAGAACTTGGTTTTATTAAGATGGTTTGTGTTATAAATATCACCCTAAGCTTTCTTCCCTGGTTTTGGTTTCATTTAATAAGCACGTTTTATGGAGTTATGTTAAGCGTCATGTTGATTGGAACTTGCGAGCAGTTGTGTGTAAATCTATTAGCTCACATCCTTCAGGACTTCTTAAGTGATGTCATAAGAATGTTTTAGGCCTATTTATATGTGTAAATGTTGCTGGAACAGTTTGATTAAATTTGGAATAAGTTTGGAGTTGTCGACGCCGAAATGTAGCGAAGGAAGATAATGTTATGCTGCCAATTTTTAGATTGTGTGGAATTGTGATGTGTTGTGCTTTGAGGGATGTTGTAAGACTGTTATGGTATTACAATAGGCTGTATATGATGTGTACATGCTGATGTGTATTAGAAAATATGATTAGGGGCGGAAAGGTTAAAAGAATTCGCTCGGATTTATAAACACCCGCTTGTTGCCCATGTATTATTTTCTTATGTGATTGGGATGCCAAGGTGTATCTATTGGCTATTAATTCTAGTTTTATCACCTACTATGTTGTTGATAAGTATTTGGAGGAAGGGAAGGTTATATCGAGGTAGTAACAAGATCACACAACGAGGTATGTAAGGTTACTTGATTTCGTATCACTTGGCATGAAACATAGATCTCTCCTTGGTACGTAAAGGCACTTGCCAACTCTGACACACCTATTAACCATGTCTCCACTCTTGTACATGTTCATATAATTCCTTACATAGTCAACTTTAAAACTTCATGCATGCTTGGATACTAAGTTGCATGAGTTCTTGTTACGAAATAAAGTTCACAAGTTGTTCCATTTCATATGCATTTCATTGTTTATCCAATGTACTCTTTTATTCATCATATTTTCTTGTATGATTATCTACATGTCACATGCTACCTATACAGTCCTACAGCTCCAATATTGTGATCACCAAAAGAACCATCTCAAAGGTAATTGAAAGATAAAAGTATATAGTTTTTATAGGTGGTAGCCCGAGGGGGTGGAAGTAACACCAAGCCAGGGACAATCCTATCACGGGTGGTAGCCCGAGTTTGTTAAGCAAGAACCTAGAAAAGGGTCAATCCTGATATCCCGAGGGGTGGAAGAATCACCTAGCCAGGGAAACAACTTATTACGGGGGGTAACCCCAGGGGTTAAGGAAGAACCTAGTGAGGGACGAACCCGATACAGTTCACCACTGATCAGGTGGTCATTTGTATTATAGTTGTGCACAGATTTTACAGTACAGATTCTACAGTAAAGGTAAAGCAATGTAAAACACATAAAGTAAATGATCCCACAGTATAACTAAAGTTGGTCTTTTATGCTACACCAGTGTACAGTTTCACTTGAATTATTATATCATATACAGTGTTTCCTTCTTTACATACTCAGTAAGTTATCTCGTACCGACATCCCTTGTGCGTGACCTGCATTTCATGCTGCAGGTACAGGTGCTAGTAGATCTCCCCAGTAGGTTTACCGGATATTCAGCTGCTGTCACCAAGCTCCAGGTTGCTTTGGGGCTTTGTATATGTCTAGAGCTGACATGTTTTATTCCATAGTTTGTTGAGGTGTGGCCTGTCCCGACCCTTATTAGATGTCTTTCTTTATTTAGAGGCTTTTTAGACTATGTAAAGTAAAGTGTGGTCATGTTTCGCACTCTAAATACCGTGGCCCCAACGGCCTAGTCATACATATTTCCTTTTGGCTTGTTAGCACTCTTTATTTTCTTAATGGAATGTCAAACGCAGAAACCCCTTATAGTATGTATAGAAAGCACATAGTTATAGGTTGGTTCTCCCGAGCCTTATTAGAAACAGGTGCCAGTCCGCCTTGACGGGACTTTGCGGCATGACATTATGGCTCATGACCCTAGTTACAAGTTGTAATTGCGACTCGTATCATGCATCAACCAGTTTTTCTAATTAATTTAGGGACTTGTTTTTAAATGCTATATATAGAAAATACTAGGTCATTTAAGAGAAGTTTTTTTTTTTTAGTTTGTGCAAAGAGAGCATCTGAGAATAAAGTAGAGAGGAAGAAATTAGAATATTCTTAGGATTTTAGTTTTAGAGAAGAGATTCACTTGTGGATTAAATTCAACTTTCAATCTTGTGATTCTCAATATATAATGAAGGAATATGGCTAATGCATGCAGAAACCCAATTCAAGAAGTACAAATAATTCGGGTTTTCTAAGTTAGATTCTCATGGTTCCCACAACCCCAAGTTGTGGGGTTAGCTACTCATGACTTGGGCAAATAAATCAACAGTGAATAAAGAAGACATAGTTAATCACTTACCCAAAGAGAATGAAAAATAGTAAACCCCACTTTGTATTTAGAATCACAAGCTTGAAAGATGAAGTGAATCCATAAGTGAATCTAATCTCCAAATTTGAGTCTACAAAAATAATACCCTAAAAACTACCCTACACTTTTGTTCTCGTAAGTCTCTCTCTATGTGTGCACTAAAAATCTATCAAAAACTTGTGTTGAAAACCTAAAATATACTATTTATTATATTTGCAAATGAGTCCCTAAATTAATTAGATACTCAAGTTGACATCTGATATGGTTCACAATTACGACTCTTAGTGTGCCCTACTAGCTGAAATCGGGTTTTGTGGTCAACATCGTGCATTTTGGACCTCATTTCTGTGCTTCATAGTCTGCTCTACAACTCGTACTGCCTTCTCATAGTCCACATTTGCATTTTTTGGTCCAATCTTGATCAACATTAGAACTTGCAACGGCACCATCTTTTATGACCTGTAGAAGGAACTATGACTCATACCTGGGGCTCATATAGCTGAACATCCCATTTTTGCGCTTCGCTTTTGAACACTAGAATTACATACAATACAACCTCTACGACTCATAGATTAGACTACGACTCGAAGAGGGTCCCGTAAATCCTAAAGTTAGCAAAAGTCTGCAACTTTTCCCAAAAATGAGTCAACCTGTATTTCCAACAAAAACAAACACAAAAACAAAAATAAACCCATAAAAGTCGCATTGAGAACACAAAAAATCCTATGTTTTAAGCATCGAACGTGCTATATTTGACAGCATATCAATACACATTTGGGTTTTCTTGTTCTTAATCCTCTTGGGTAAGTGACTAACCCTGTTTTCTCCATTCATTGTTTCTTCATTTGCCCAAGATATGAATAGATGAACCCACAACTTGGGGTTGTAGGAATCATGAGAATCTAACTTAGAAAACTCGGATTATTTGCAATTCTTAGAAGGGGAATTTGCATGTATTAATCATTTCACTTCATTTTGAATGTTTTCTAGTGGTAGCCAACATTATAAATAGCCTAGTATTACCTTGTTGATCCAGGTGGTAATGAATAGGAAAAGAGAGTGATTAACAGGATTCGATGATGTGTTCTCATCTAATCAATCAAACTCAACCTAAGGGAGGTTGACAAGGGCAATAGGTAATGGTTAGTTGAGCACACTATAGAGATAGGACAAGTCTCATTATGAAATTCAACCTTCACGTTTGACCAAAGGGATGGAAGAACTCAAATTACTATCCTGCATGGGATCTTCTAGTGGAGAATTGTAAAATCTGGAGAAGTTGAGTTAGTGAATCATGGGAAACATAATACCCAAGTTGCTCTCCTTTATTGCTTGCCTTCCAAATTTTTGTTAGTCTAGTTAATTTCTTATCGATGATTACAAACCTTCCCCCCTTTTTTAGGGAATTATATTAGTTAATTCTTGTATTGATTGTTGGTGAATCAAGTTGCAAAAGTTCTGTATTCCCTGTGGGATTCGACCCTAACATCGTTAGATTTATAACTTTGATGATTGCTTTTACTTCAAAAAGAGGTGCATCTTGAGCGTGAACAATGAAAAATGGCACAGTTGTCGGGGAATACGATAAGACTTTGTTTGGGATTCTCTAGTAGTATAATTCAAGTGTTAATTTATTAGTCCTCTAGTATTTTACTTTTTTTTGTTTTTGTTTGTTTAGTTTCTTTACAAGGTATACTAGGTGTTATATGCCCAATACAGGGAGTCAAGGTATTCCCTTACTTCTAATTGATTTAGAGATCCAACGGGTTACAAGGAGAACGGCTCAAACAAATGCTAATATCATGGTTAATGAAACTACGAATCAGAATGATGATGTTGAGGATAGGGATGACAATCTACCACCATTGGAAAATAGGCCACAAGATATGAATCAGAATAATGATGCTGGCACTGCAGCGGTGTGGCTATCGAAACTCCCATAAAGCTCAATCACCTATTGGGCGGATTTACAGAAGGCCTTTTTAGAAAGGTACTTCCCGAGGTCAAAGAAGCTCAAATTAAAGGATCAACTCAACAATTTTGAGTAATTACCTGGTGATTCAATTAGTACAACATGGGAGAGATTTACATAGTGTTCGAGAAGTGTCCCAAACCATAATGTTGTTGATGATGCCTTGGTAGAGATTTTCTACCATGCCCTTGATGAAAAAAGTCTATCTTGTGCTAATACTATAATGGGGGCGTGTTCTTGGATAAACGGTTCACAAAGATCGACGAGAAGATGGAGCAAGTGGAAAAAACCAACCGTGTATGGTGACAAAGGGAGACAGCTTCTAACAAGGATCTCATGTGTTACTAATGTTAGTTCCAAGCAAGCTAAGATCAACGAGGAGATCATGAAACAACTTGCTCAACTCCGCACAAGTATGGATTTGGTCGTTAAGCGAAATCAAGAAAGAGTGCAAGTGGTAGTCCGCCAACCTTCTAGAGAACCCATGTATGAAAAGAATTATTATGATGAGGATGCTTGTTATGTGAGTGATGAAGCGGTGGGTTTTCAGAGCAATGCATAAGGGTCCAATTCGGACTATTGGTGTCAAGGTTTTGGAAACCAAGGTTGGAACTACAATGGAGAAGGTCCTTATAGAGATAACCATGGTGGTTATTTTGAGAGGAATACGTTCCTAAAGCCGAGTGGGGTAGAAAAGATAGTTTTCGAAATAGTCCATATGTGTCACACCATAATCGTGATACCGAGGCTAGCAATTCAAGGATTGAAGAGATGTTTGACTGATTGACGAAAAAGGATAAAACACGATGAGACTTTAAGGGGAATGAAATCCGATATCTCTAACATAAATTAAAAGATAAAGTCTCATTTTGTGGCCATTAAGCAACTTGAGCAATAATTTGGCCAACTGTCTGATCAATTTAATCAACAGGAAAAAGGTATATTCCCAAGTAATACGGTTCAAAATCCAGAGAATGAAGGGCATTGTATGGAATTCATGACTAGGGGAGGTAAGAATACCATTGATCCTCCAATAATTATGGGTGTGGATGATGTGCACGATGAGATAGTTGTGGAGAAGGTTGTGAATGAAGGAGAAGTAGGAAACGAAGATGGGGTAAGCAGTGAATTGGTTAAAGAGTCAGAAAGTATAAGACTTCCCTAAAGCCTCCTTCTTCATTTCCCCAAAGAGTCAAACAAAAGGAGGAGGATGGTAGGTTCAAACATTTCCTCTCCATGATAAAGCAATTTTCCATCAACATTCCCCTTATCGAAGTATTGGAGGAGATGCCCATTGATGCTAAATATATGAAGGATTTGGTGACTAAGAAGCACACGGTAAGCCAAGAGCTTTTGTAAGAGCTACAACATTGTAGTGCCATTACTACTAAGTCCTTCGTATAAAAAAAAGGAAGACCCCGGTGCATTTACGATCCCTTGTACCATTGGTGATGTAGATTTTGCAAGGGCATTATGTGATTTAGGTGCTATTATAAACTTAATGCCTCTAGCAATCTTCAAAAAGCTTGGTTTGGGTTCTCCTACTCCTACGATAATGAGGTTTTCAATGGTGGATCGAACAATCAAGAAACTGGAGGGAATACTTTTTGATGTATTGGTGAAAGTTGACAAATTCATATTCCCAGTGGATTTTTTCATTCTTGATTGTGAAGTTGAATTTGAGGTCCCCATTATCTTGGGAAGACTATTTTTGGCCATATGGAGAGCCCTGGTGGATATGGATTTAAGTCAACTTAAATATAGGGTAAATGATGACGTAGTGATTTTTGATATTCGCCAATCTATAAAGCATCCAGATGAACTAAAAGTGATGTTTGGGCTGTTGAGGAATTTTGAGTACTCAAGATGTCTAAGTCATGTCGCAACAATAAATCAAGTGCTACTTGGGAGACAACCCACGTATTTTGATGTTTTAGCTTAGTTTTTGAGTTTATTTTCAGTTTTTGAAATTTTTGAGTTGATTGCTTATTTATGTTTTAATTGATATTTTTTATGTTGGGTTAGTTACATTCAAGGTGGAAGTGCATTTTGTTGGGAACATATAAGTTCAGGACAGTGACTTCAAGTTTTGCTGAGAATTGCATCAGATGTAGTCTCTGCGACCACTCTTACCAGTCGTATTACACTTTACGACTCGTAACTCTATCTCTTAGAGAGCTACAGTGAGCAGGTTAGTGTGCACTCCATTTATGAGCCAACTTTATGACTCATTTTCAACATTATGAGTCGTGAATGGGGTTCGTAGAACCCAAGTATATTTTTGAATTTTTCTAAGTGTTGAAGTAGTCTACAAGACTAGGACTTACGAGTCGTAGACCAGCTATAACTCGTAATTAGGGTTTTGTAGACCCGAATCAGTGATTTTAAAGATTTAACACGGTATGGTACAAAAAGGGGTCAACATTAATTGGACCCCACATTTAAGCTTAATTATTGTAAAATTACCCCTAACTCTTTCCCCAACCTTTTTCCAACTATATTTCTTGCACCAACTATGTTTCCGATAATTAATTCTGGTGACTAGGGTTTTTTGGGAACTTCTCTCTCAATTTCGTCTACACACTTGGTAAGTTTCTTGATTAAGCCTTAACTTCTTCATTTACTATGGTTTTGGAAGTGAGTGGGAGGAAGTGACTGAGTTTGGTGTTTAGATATCTGATTCTTGCCTGAATGTGATTTGTCAATATGAGGCTAGGGTTGCTATAAATTAGATTGATTGCTTAGGCCCTAAATTAAATGATAAATGCTCGATATTGTATATGAATGTCCATGATATCGTGTCCTTTGTTTGAGTGAATAACTGCAACTTATTCATGAATGGTGATTGAGTATCAATTGCACAGGGGTATGATTATGTGTGGGTAATTTTTATTTAGTCAAAATTAGAGGGTGATTACTTCTTGTTATGCTTGTTGAACTATTCCATAAATGATTTTGAATGTGATTAAGTGATTTTTGTGTGTGATTTGGGGGTGGTGGTACAGGTGCATGTTTGAAGGTAAGTGGGAATGAATGACTTTGAATGAGTATTGATTGCTAAATCCTTGATGATGGGGCAATTTTTTGTTGTGATACCATAATTAAGGTATGGTTAAGTTTTACTTGGTATATGAGTGTTCATGAACTTGCTTCAATGCTGGTAGGGTAGTATTTAAATTGGTCATAGGGTCCATGTGATGAGTTGAGGTATTTTAGGTACCTGTTGTTTCTTGTTTAGGGGAGTCCTTTATGACTCGTAGATTGGTCAATGAGTCGCAACTACCTCTAGTGGGAAGTTACAGTAAATTAAAAAATCTTGTGTACTCATCAAATGAGACCATCTACGAGTCATAGAATCCTCTATAAGTCGTAGATGGGCCTCGTGGACTCTTGCATGTTTAAATTTTGCTCCCTGGAACTCTATACGAAACCTATCTATGACTTGTAACACAAGTTATGAGTCATAACTTAGTCTTGTACAATGTTCCAATGTTCATTTTTGTTATGCGCCTCTAGTTTACGAAACCACTTTACAACTCATAGTTCCACTTAGTTCTCATTGCCTCCGAATGCAACAAATCCAATTCACTTTTCTTGTTTTCTTTTGTTGATTGTTGGGGCTTATAGTGTTTTGTTTGTGTTTAATTTTTTGATACTGTGGATCCCAAGGTCAACCGAGCACAAATTGAGAGTTTCTATAAGTAGCTCAGAGATGAGCTTACTAATGATGAGCACTCAGATGACAATCTGGCTCAACTGAGTAGGTCCATGGAAGCTTATGATACTGGACCTGATCTAGCAGTGATTAACCACAGATGAAAGTTGTGGCTAGAGTTGGGTAGACTCAAGCGCAAACCACTTGTCCTTCCTAGTATGATGTGGATGGCAACGAGAGGAGAAGGAGTAGCATGCCCTAAATGACCAGGTCCAGTGATGAGCAGAGTTCAGAGGGAGGCTCTCAAGATAGCGGAGATGCAAAGTCCTCAGTCGCCTCATCATCATCTTCAGCACTAGACCCTATGATTAACTAATGAGGTGTCGAGGGCATGGAAGCTATATTTAATAAGGGTATGCAGCCAAAGTGCAAGACAAGACCATACCTTCGATATATGAAGAGCCCCGGTTGACTAACGATGGATTGAGCGGTGTCACAGGACCGGAGGACATAAGAACACGATATCGGCTCAAGTGGTTGGTAGCTAATCTGGGATGATATGCCCTTCTTATGGTGAGGGAAGTCTATGCAACATACGCATCCACAGTTCTTCATGATCTTCCTAAGTGGATGAACCTCTCACGCAGCCGAGATTGAGAGAGGTGTTAGTGAGAGGATGCAAACGGTTGATATTTCAGAGAAGACAATCTGCAATGTATTGGTTGGTCCCATGTACCAAGACCCGAGGTCCACAGCTGAATTAGATCATAAGTTGGGGCAGAAGTTCACTATTCATGAAAGATCCGGTAAAGAGGACATCACTGCTGAGATGGGCGGCTAGTCATATTGCTGAGTGGGGACTAGAGCCTGCTTAGGTCACCACACATACGGAGCCTATTATCAAGGCTTCCCTTTCTTTCCCGTAAAGTTTTGGTGGGCGATGGTTAGGTATCACATCTGGCCCACACTAGCAGATAACACACTCACATCAGAGCGAGCCGTACTAGTTGCTAGCATCATGACTTGCTACAATATTAATTGGGTCCGACTCATAGAGAAGTAAATTCATGAGTCGGCACTCAAAAGGGGAATGTGCATTCTATTTTAGGTCTTAATCTATAGACTCTTTGTAGAGTCCAGGGTTTAGATATTGTTTTATCTTGACTAGTTGGTATTGACACTACACACTCTTGTTCCCAGCCTGATAAAAGCTGATGAGAAGCTTGTGGCACTTCAGAGGAATCAACCTCCTCCTATGCCTGATAGATTTTCTCCAGAGCCACCATAGAAGGGTTCGAAGGCTGCCCCTACTACCACTTCAGTTGCTACTACTAATGAGAGACCCCAACAGCCTGAGGCAGTCAATTTTGAGGGGGTTCTTACTATAGCTACTCCTGCACCAGAGGCTTCTACATCACAGACTTCCATATCGGGCATGGTTCACGTGTCCAAGATTTCGATCCAGGCCATTGCGCATAGGTTATCACGAACTGTTGCTCAGTTGTCTCGGATCATGTAGCAGCTTAGTCCATATGTCGATAGACAATTTTAGACTCTGAGGAGCAATGCAAGGCATTCACCATGTCTATAGTTCAGGAGCATATTTATATTATGGATGCCTATATTGATTCATTTGAGGACCAGGTAGAGAAGAGGTTAGCTGAGGCCTGTCCATTACACTTGTCAACCATTAATGAGGAGATAGAACAACTTAGGGCTGACATGACTTCCTCTCTACAGACACCAATTACAGGTCCAAAGGATCCACCTACGGAGCCGCTATTTGATCTATTCGCTTCGGACTATGACGCACAATCTTCCTACCACAAGAGATCCCTTATTGAGGATGATGACACTAAGGAGAGGCGTGTGCATCAGAAGACCTCCGAGGTTAATGAAAAAGAGGCAGAGGATGAGCCAGGGTAAATCTTGAGGATGTCGAGAGAAAAAGAAGAGTTGAGACGAGCCTAGGAGCATGATAGAGTGATAGGTATTGGCTCATCTGGTATTGCTGCTGCATAGACTACCCCACAGGAGGGATATGATCAGATGCAGCTCAAGACTAGTGATTAGGAGCTAAGATATATTTGTTTTTGACCATTTGTCTTTACTTTGACTTTGATATTGTACATTGAGGACAACGTACAGTTATTTCGATGGGGTTTGGGTAGTTATGGACTAGGGTGAAGTCTGAGTAGCCTTTGGTCTATAACAACTCCCAAATTTTGATCTCAAGGTTTTCTTGCTTGTGTTCTTTTTCCTCGTGGATATTTATTTTTTTTGAACCAGCATGTTTATAATGTCTTAGATGATATTCGTATTATATAGTTAGTTGAACTTATGGCATGTATCTTGTTTTGGATGTTTTATGAAATATTTTGAAAGTTGGTACCTAAATTTTTGAGTAATAGTTATATCGCAACCATGCATTTTTTTATAATTAATTGGAAATATCTATTTTGATTAAGTGAGGGCAATTTGATACATGAAGCATGATCTGTGAGCTTCTGTCATCTATATATGCAATTCCATGTGTGTGAGCTGATTTTGTTATATTCTTGCATTGCGTGCTGATTCAGAACCTACCCTCCTACACTAAGTTGGACTAGAGATTATGTGGATTAGGAAGCGATCTTAGGCCCTTGTACTCTGAATTAGTCCACTTTTGCCTAAAATGACCAATTAAATGAGAAATTCATCCTCTCTTCAGAATATTTGAACCTTACATATACCATTTCTTTCTTAACACCTGATTAGCCTAACTTGTCTAGTGAAATAACTTGAGAAAGTCCTTGGGCTATATATCCTTGAGCATTGTGAACCTTGATTTAGACCAAAAGTCTAAGTTGAGGGTGGCTCCCAAAAGTGGCCCTGGTTTAGGGAATAGATGTTGTGCACTTCGATATATGTTAAAAGTCTAAGTTGAGGGTGGCCAGTATAGGGGTAAGAAAATGAGGTGGTGAGTTGGGAATGTGAAGAAAGAGAAGAAAATCATGCATCGGGTGAAAGAAAAGGAAAAAGATGTCTTAGATTGAATTGGACAAGCAGAATGATTTGTCAAATGAGGAGAAAATACTCGGAAAATCTTGAATATAAAGAAAAAAAAGGGAGAATAAGGTAGAAATAATTGAGTTAGTAAGGTGAAAGTGTTGAAATGTGTGGTTCAAGGTTGGCCTTTAGTCACTAGTTGTCCAAAATGCCATACCAAAGCCCCATGACCCTACGTCACTAGCTATATAAAGTCCTAAAGTGATCCTAGCCCAATTAGTCAAAAGTCTGGGTCATGAGTATATGAGCAAGCCTATGGTATTGGTCATCATCCATGAATGTCATTTTTGAGAGTGAGTGTACTTGCACAGTCCCATGGTTAAATACTGAAATATTCTTTGAGTGCTTAAGAGGGACTTCTTTCCTGGGAGGGCATTTGCATTGCATTGTCAACATTTTACTTGTTCAGTAATTGTGGATTGTTGATATTCCTTTACTTGTCATAGTAACATATTCATCGAATGCATGAATATCTTTGGTTTGCAAAATAGGTACACGATTTTGGTTTTAAAAAACAGATATTGGTACCGAAGTTGAATTTGAGTATGGTATATGCCATTGGGTTGATTGCTATATGTTGCTTTATTATCTATACAAATTGAGTCATCACTTGAGGACAAGCAACAATGCTTAATTGAGTGTGTTGATGAGCTGTCAAAATACAACACGTTTAATGCCAAAAACATAGGATTTTGTGTGTTCTCAATGTGACTTTTATGGTTTTTATGTGTTTTTTTGCTTGTTTTTACGGAAAAAGAAGGTTGGCACAATTTTGGGAAACATTACTGGTTTTGCTGATTTTTGAAGATGTATGAGACCCTCTACAGGTCGTATCTCAGTTTATGAGTCGTAGAAGTATCCTGGTGGAGGTTTTCAGTGTTGAAGCAAAAGCTAAAGTTTAGCGACATGAGACCCAGTTACAAGTCGTACTTCCATCTACGTGTCAAAAAGGGAGGTTTCATAGAGATTTCTAGTGTTGATCAGGTTCAGATTATATGATGCAAATGTAGACTACGAGAAGTTGATACGAGTCATAGAATAGACTACGACTTATAAAAGTGTTTCGTATCAGTGAAGTACAAGATGCAGGAGGTTGACCACGAAAGCCCGATTATGGCTCGTGACCCTAGTTACGAGTCATAACTACGAATTATATCACGCACCGATCTACTTTTTTAAATTAATTTAGGGACTTGTTTATAAATACAATAAATAGCAAATACAAAGTCATTTAAGAGAAGCTTTTTAAAGATTTTGTATATAGAGAGCAGCTGATAATAGAGTAGAACGAAGAAACTAGAATAATCTTAGGGTTTTAGTTTTGGAGACTACATTTTGCAGAAGAGATTCACTTGTGGATTAAAGTCAACTTTCAATCTTGTGATTCTAAATACACATTGGGTTTTCTAGTTATTCAATCTTATTGGGTAAGTGATTAACCATGTTTTCTCCATTCGTTGTTTCTTTATTTGCCCAAGATGTGAGTAGCTAAACCCACAACTTGGGGTTGTGGGAACCATGAGAATCTGACTTAGAATACCCAGATTATTTGCAATTCTTAGAATGGGTATTTGTATGTATTAATCATTTCTCTTCATTTTGAATGTTTTCTAGTGGTGTTTAACCCTAGAACTTTCCTAGTGTTACCTTCCTGACCAAGGTGGTAATGAACAGGAAAAGAGAGTGATTAACAAGAAAAGGGAGATTGACTGGGACTATGGGTAATGATTAGTTGAGCACACTAGGGAAATGGGCAAAGTCTGATAGTGAATTTTGACCTTCATCTTTGACCAAAGGGTTAGAAGAACCCAAATTACCATCTTGCATGCAATATTCTAGTTGAGAATTGTAAAATCCATAGAAATTTATTTGGTGAATCATGGGGAGCACAATACCTGACTTGCTCTCTATTATTGCTTGTCTTCCGTTAGTTAGTCTAGTCAATTTCCTATCAATCATTGCAAAATCCCCCCCCTAGGGAATTGAGTTAGTTATTTGTTGAATTGATTATTGGGGAACCAAGTTGCAAAAGTCCCGTATTCTTAGTGGGATTCGACCCTAACCTTGGTTTGGTTTATTACTTTGACAATCATTTTTACTTCAAAAAGAGGTGTATCTTGAGCGTGATCAGCTCCTCATTCCTTGGATTTTAAACTGTATTGGTGGGCAATTGTTGAGTTGAGTTGATACTTGACTGAAATATTTCTCTAGCTATTGATAGCAACAAAATGAGACTTGGTCTTCTTATTAATGCTAGAGATATCAGAGTTCATCTCCCTCAAGATCTTATCTTGTGTGTTAACCTTCATCAACGGATGATCAAGTATCTCCTCAGCTTTAGAGATACCAGCACCCAAATCTCAATTATGTGGTGACACATAAGGACTATTCCTATAACCATCTCTTTGTTCCCAATTAGCATCTCTGTGATGGAACCTATTTCAACTGTAGTAATATCCTCGATTTTTGACACTGAAGGTGCGATCCCTGTTATAGTTCTGACCTCAGTTTCCTTGACCTTTATGCTAATAGTCCAGATCGGACCCTTGGGCATTAGTCCAGAAAATTCTATCAGATCAGTGACAGAGCAAGTTTCCTCTTTATAATAAGGCTCCTCATACATAGGTGCTTGTGAAGGCTAATGAGCAAATATATTAACACGTTCCTGATTCTTCTTCATCAATAACTCCACATTGGTAGTAATCCGTGCAAGCTCTTGCATCATATCTTCATGTATTTTTGCTTATGCCGAATTAGTATTGACTACCCATGAGCTATTTTTTATCTACCTATCTCTCATTCCCCATGCACAATTGGTCTTGACCATCTTTTACATCTTCTCAGCAAACCTTGAAAAAGGATGATCTAGAAATGAGCCACCTATTATGATATTAGTACATGCTTTCATGTTCTCATCCATTGCTCGATAGAAGATCTCTACTAAGGAATCATCAACAATTTTATTGTCAAGGACACTCTTGAGACACTTTTTGAACCTCTCTAACATAGCAATGACCTAGGAAGTCGCTTAAAGTTTTTGTTTTGGTCTTTCAACTTTCACTTTTTTGATTTGGGGAAGAACCTCTCCAAAAAAGCCATCCCCAATTCAGCCCAACTGGTGATCAAACGCTATGGGAGCTTAGAAAGATATAGCATTGCATTGCCTATTAGAGACAAATGGAAGACACGGAGCCCAACAACATCCATAGATAGATTCTAGTTTCCCATTATGCTCTTACAAATGAAGATAACATTGTATAGATGGATATGTAGATCCTTTGATGATAGGCCCATGAACAACCTACGATTTTGTAGCATTTGAAGTAACTGAATCGAAATAATTAACATTGTTTTATCAGGTAGTGGCAGTAACACAATAGCTCCAGTGACATCAAAAGCCATAATATTAAGCCAATATTGATTCCATGTATCAGCTTCAGTGTGAAGATCATATGGCTGTCGATCAATATCCTCAAGCGGAGGTGGGTTATTGTTATTCTCATTTTAGTTTAGTGTTGAATTCACTGCATTATTTGCAACATTGTTTGCGTTGTCTTAGGCAATTCTTCTTAGCATTCTCTAGATCTCTGGGTCTAATGGAATCAAGGGAATGCCTCGACTTCAATGTTGTGCATACACTTCATCTGCATCCTGAAATAAAACAAAAACATAAAATGATGATAATAAGGATTAATTCTCGAACTACTCAAATTAAACAAGCCTATTTGTATTCCCCTGCAACGGCGTCAAAATCTTAATGTTGCCCAAGCTAGGCCTCCCTTTTGAAGGATAAAGCAGTCTTTGTTAAGATATGTAACATAACCAAGGTTAGGGTCAAACCCACAAGAAAAATGCTAAACTTAAAGTAATTTCAAGAAATTCAAGTTGATTAATCTACTTATCTCCTTAAAAGGAGGGGGTTTTGTAAAATTATAGAAAGAAATCCTCAACTGTGATAAGTGTTTGAAACCAATAAGAAAAGTAACTAAGGTATTATGTTCCCCCATGATAATAGTATTCTTTTCTAGTGTGCAGTATGCAGAACAGTGAGTTAAGTTTACTGAACCCTTTAATCTAGGCAAGAGAGTTTCCTAGGTAGGGTATTGTGTTCCCCATGATTCCCTTGGTACAACCTCTCCTTGATCCAGTTTGATTGATTAAATGAGAAACATCAATCAAATCTTGTTAATTAATCTCTTTTTCTATTTATTACTACCTTGATCCAGTTAGTAGCACTAGGCGAGTTCTAACATTGGAAATCAATCAAAATGAAGAGATTTAATTAATACATGCATGCACACTTTCCAAGAATTATGAATTATATGGTTTTACCTTATTAGTTCTTCATGATTCCCACAACCCTAGTTATGGATTTAGCTACTCATATCCATTGTAGATGCAAGAATGATGGTATTGAAAAGCTCAATTAAACACTTACAAGAATGAAAATAGAACAAGAAATTCAAGCTGTTCAACGGAAATCATAAATTATGAATTAAGATCACAAATATTGTTTCCAAGTGTTTTCTCAATGTTCCTCATGCTCTCTACTGATTTTCTAATTGTTCTTTACCATTCTCTCTTGACAATAACCTTAAAAAAAACCTATTTATAGTGTTAAAAATACAAAACAATAACCAAATAGGAGAACTGGGTTCGGCAGGATCTACGACAATCTCTACGGACCATATAAGGTTCTATGACTCGTAATTAGACTTTCGTGGAATTCATCTTCAATTCTGGGTTTATCTTCTATGATAACTTTCCATAGGTCGTATTCAAATTTACATCCCATATGTGGTTTTGTCTGATGATTTTTTTAGTAACTTCCCACTTTTTGATCCTCAAGGTATGAGACCTTATTTATGGCTCATATTTTATTCTACGGCTCATTTGCATGTTCATAGATTCAAATTCAGAAAATCACCCCTTAACTGGATTTATCTAAGAAACCAAATCTACGGCCCATGGAAACTTCCACGGCCCATAAAAGGTGTTGTAGAACAGAGAAAACTTTAACTTTTGTCCACTTAGCCTAAAATCATGCCAAACCATGTAATCCTCCAAAACAAACATAAAAACACATTAAATTTACTAGCATCGCTTTGACAACACACAAAATTTCATGTTTCAAGCATCCAAAGTATTGTATTTTGACAACGCATCAATAGAAAACACCAATTATTACCACATAAACCTCGAGATACTATCCCTAACAATGCATCACCTATTGACATAATTTTTGATAAACTACAGAAATTAAAGTCAAACGCATAGCAGAATTTAATCAAGAAGCCAAAAAATTGCAAGAGGTAACCGAGGAAATGGAACCCTAGATATATCTCAGAGTAGCAAGACAGTTGCTGGAGTTTTGACCAAAGTATATGGTGGTGGTAGTCGGATTCTTGCGACATAAGGAGATACTTGTGTTATGTTGAAAATATGTGAAGAATGAGGAGTAATGTTGTTGTCCATATTTTAAGTTGTTTGATCAAGTCTGGTTAAAGTAGGGTTCAGGTACCACGAAACCCTTATTACGGGTCATAAAAGAATCTATATCCTATTTTTCATGCTCAAGTGGTTCACCTAAATCCTAGTTTAAGAAGATTGGCACTATGGATCTATCTACAAGGCATACATAGATATAAGACCTGTGTGTTGGATAGTAGATGCATCCAACACATCCGACGTTTTGGGAACCTTACCTGTGGTCCATGAGCCCTATTCACATCCCTTATTTATATCTATAGTCCATAAAGTTAGATCATGGACTGGAGTCCACAAAACATTGCTTACTGGAAGTGAGTCTACGAGTCAAGGTATGAACCACAGCTCATAGAATTGGTTGTAGAATCATCTTCTCTCACTTTTCAGCACTGACTTGCTGCTTTATCCTTGTTCCAGCATGTCCTTGATAGAAAAAATTGTTAGCCTATAAGACACTAGTCCTTGAGTCCAAAATAAAATCAAAATAAGAAAATTAAACTACCTACAAGTCTAGAAAGATAAAAATAAAACAAAAAAAACAAATGTTACATAAGATATCTTTTGTTACCTCCTATGTAGTTCCTGATTTATTATCGCGGTATGAATTGGACAATTTTGTTACTCAGACTTCACAAAGTGCCCAAACTTCTATCTTTAGATCAACGGGCCTCTTCACAGACTAGCAGATATTGAAGACGGTTTCTTCATCATTCATTCAAAACTTGAGTTGGCTTTACTCCATGACCACTAGTGCTTACCTAGTAGCTAGGAAGGGCCTTCCCAAGATGATTGGGACTTTGAAGCCAACTTCCTAATCTTGGATCACGAAGTATTCGAGGAATATGAATTTTTTCACTTTGGTGAGAACATCATACAATATCCCCACAGGCAGCTTTACTATCCTATCAGCTATCAACAACTACATGCTCATTGGAGTAGGGGCTACCAATTTTAACTTCTTGAATATTGCAAGACGCATTAAATTGATGTTGGCGACTAAGTCGCGCAATTCCTTTACAAATTCTACATCTCCAATGGTGTAGGGTCTGGTGAATCTCTAGGATTTTCTTTTATTTGCACCAGGACCTTTTTACTATCGCACTGCAATATTGAAGCTCTTGAGAGAGCTCTTGGCTCGCAATCCTCTTTTTCATCACTAAATCTTTCATAAATTTTGCATACCTGGGCATATTCTCCAATGTTTCAATGAGAGAGATATTGATCGAATGTTGCTTCTACATGGCGATGAAGTGTTAAAACTTACCTTCCTCCTCCTTCTTTTAGAGTCTCTGAGGGAAAGGCGTGGGAGGTCTAGGTATAGGTTTCAACTTTTGTGGCATCACTACCTCATCACTCACCCTATACTTAGTGCTAGAATCTCTGGTCACTTCTTCTTTGAAATCTACCATCGCCTCACGAATATCATCATAATCAACTGCCATTAGTGTATCAAAAGTCCTCTTACTACCATGTGTTTTCATCTCCATGCACTACCCTTCATTCTTCATATTCTGCACTATGTTGTGTGGAGATGTACCCTTCTAACACTGGTTCAACTGAGCTAACATCTAACCAAATTGTTACTCCAGCTTCTTGATAGCAAGAATGAGACTCAATTTTCTGATTAATGTTGGAGATGTCAAATTTCATCCCCTTTAATGTTTTATTCCGAGCGTAAGCCTTCTTCAATAGTTTGTCAAACATCCTCAATTCGTGATCTACAAGCCCAGAGTCACGATTTTGTGTTGGCATGGATGGACTATTTCTGTAACCATCTCTATGTCCCTAATCAACATGTCTAACCTGGCCCCTGTTCTTGTTATAGTAGCCACCTAGGTTGTTGTCTCTGCAAGCGCCGTCTCTATTGAAATTTCGACCTTGATTTCCTTGACCTTGGTGCCAATAGTCCTGATTGGACCATTGGGCGTTAGTATGGGACCCCCCTATTTGATCGGTGACAAAGCAACTACCTCATAGAGGCTGATGATTGACTTTATTCACGTGCTCCTGACTTTGCCTCAATAATAACCCCACACTAGTTCTAATCCGAGCCAGCCCTTGCATCATCTCCTTATTTATCTTCACCTGCTCAGAGTTAGTATTAAGTGAGAAAGAGCTCTTAGTCGTTGACTTGTCTCTCATCCCCCATGCATGATACATCCTCATAATCTTCTCCAGCCATTCAGCTATAACTGGGAATGAACAATTAAAAAAGTGAGCCTTCCCTGATAGTATCAGCAACAACTTTGTTATTTTTATGTAGGGCTCAATAAAATATTTCCACCAATGCGTCATTGACAATCTTGTAGTCTGGGACACTCCTCAGGCACTTTGTCAACCTCTCACACGTATTGTTGATCAAATCACCAAAACAACTTCTCAAAGTTACTAATCTGATCCTTCAACTTTAGATTCTTTGACCTAGGAAGGAACCTTTCCAATAAGGCCTTCTACATTTTTTCACAGTTAAAGATTGAACTTTGTGGAAGCTTGGATAACCATAGTGTTGTTTCACCTGTTAGAGACAATGGGAAGTGATGAGTGCATAACATGCACTCATTTCTTACTCTTTTCTTATAGTTTTGTGTTGTTGATCTCATAACATAAGCTAAGTATGCTTTGAATCGTGTATTTTCCCAGTACATATGAGTTGGCTTTGGCTGTACTAAGAAGTATTGAAGATTGGAGCCAAAAGGAGCCGAAATGCATAAAATGGTACCTAACTGTAGATACGCTTTGTGAATATAGCCTCTAGGCCCATGATTGTGAGAGGTGATATGCAGAGAAGCACAAACATGCTAGGTACAGACATGCAGGTGGATCATAAGAAAATACAACCTCCTCGATCATGGAATGCTGAGCGAGATTGCGAAATATTGTGAAGACCAACGTCGGGGCAGCTCTGGAATTTCACCATTTCCAGTACAAAAAGCACAATATACATACACTCCAAACCCTCATTCATCATACATTTATACATCATGATACATAGAAGAACATTACAGAGAAGAACATTCATAAACTTTTTAAGAAGAAGAACACTCCTTAGTGTAGATTTAGTTTAGGGTGAGGATTTAAAGCAAGTTCTCTATAAATTCTTGAGTGGAATGAAGAGTGTGGGCTTCACTTGTATTTATCTTTCAGTCACTCTTTCTTTCCTTATTTTTGAATGCTAAATTTGCAGATTTAATTGAAGATTAGTTGTAGATTTATATATGGGTCTTGATCATTTCTCTCACTTTCATGCTTAGTTGATTATTTACTTGCAAAATCAAGAGGGTTTCTTCCAAATTTTTCTAATTGCTTGAATTGAAGGTTCACGCTTATCTTCTTGTATAAATTAGATTTGAGATAGCTACTTGGATCTATCTTAGATCTTCAATTATTGCTCTGGCGGGTGTAACTGAGGGAGAAGATTGCAAGATAGTGGTAGGTTTATAAGTTGAGAGCCTCAAAAGGGGCTCAATGATAAGGTCTTGGAAGTTTTTCTTTGTGGTGCTCAAGCGAAGCATCTCTTTGAGAGGCTCACATAGGAGGCCATAGTTGGCTCTTGCGAAATATCAGTTCCCTAGCTTGGGTGATTACAAGCAGCCTAGCCTACCCATAGGATCAATTTGATGCTAAGTGTGACAGATCAATTGAGTTCTGGTTAACTCCCATATCTCAGAGTTTTTCTCCCTTTCTTGATCAATCCTTATCCAATTATTCTTACGAGTAGTTGGTAACTTAGTTTCCCCCAATTTAGCTAGAATTTTTGCTTGGTCCTCACCTATAGAGTCAAATTTAGTAGCCATAGGCCGTTGTGCTCGACTTATTCGGTGACACATTATTTCCTGTGGGATTTTACCTCAACCTCTAAAGTTGGGTAATATGCTGATGATGATCGCCCCTTTTGCCTTTGATTAGTCGGGTTAAGCGACATATAAAATGGCATCGTTGCCAAGGAATAATAGGTTTATTGGGTTGCTTTAGGACATGTAGTCTACTCTTTTTGATTTGACTAGTGAGTACTTATTTTTGTTTTCTTTTTTCTTCTTTTTGTTGTATGGCTAATTGTGATCTTGCTTCAGGAATGTAATCCCTTTTTATAACTCCTTTGGAGTATTGCACTTTGCGGAGAGCAAAATGGTGTTTGGGAAGTAAAAGGAGATGAGAGTGATGTGAGTCAAGATTAGCTCACCGACTTAAATCTTAGACATACCAAAGAAGTGACCCAAAGGTACCAATTGCAGAATATGAGGTATGATTTCAAGAGCTTGCTTGTTGCTAGAGGTTACCAGTTGGATCGGTTTGAATGGGAAATTGATGTTTTGGAGCTCGACTTGAAACTAAGCAATGAAGTAAGTGAGGCCCCAAATCAAAGGTGGCCAACTGTGAGTTGGAGTCGCAAGAAGAAGGAGTGAAGCTTAATGTGGAAGAGATATGGGGCCTATGCATTTCTTCATGCCTAATAATCATCCAAGAGGCCTAAATTGAGAAGACGATACTAAAGTTGCAAGAGCAAGCCTAGCAAATCTTAAATGGCAACTTTGGTTCATTTGAAGTTGGGAGTGTTGCCTACTTGGAGGCCACAAGGTGTAAAGCTCAACTTGAAGAGGACCTCTTGACACCCCCATTTTTACCCAAGGAACCTAAAAGGAAAGTGGATGACAAGTTGGGTAGACAATTGAAGTCCTCAAAGTGGACAGACCAGTGGAAATGTTGATAGTCTCTCACCATCCTCCTGGTGAGCTCAAATGGCTAATTATCTTGAAATTTGGGAGGAGGTTCATTTCCCCAAAGTGGAAGCAGAATAGCTTCTTGATTTTTATTTTTAGTGTTTGGCTAACCTTCACAATCTTCAAGTCTTTGGTAGTGTCATTGCACAAGTTTTGAAGTATCACAATGATTGGAGTTGAAGAAGTGGGTGAAAGCACCAACAAAAGTGGCAAAGGATGAAATTGAGCCATTTTGACCGCACTTTTGGACCTGGTATCGCCTAGTGCACAAGGGCGAACCACCCAATTAGGTTTGGGATCAACCAAAGTTTTAGAAAAGTACCCATGGTCTGGCACCTAGTTGATGTCCGCGAAGGCGGTCAAGTGACCGCGATTACGGAATACACAAATGCAATGAGGTATGACTGCGCTTACAGAGCTGCAAATGCTGAGAATTGACAGGTGTAGTTAAATGAAATGAAAGTCACTTATGATGTTTCCCCATCTTCAAAAAAATGGAGCACAAGAATGACTAATTACAGGGTGAGCTAAAATCTTTCTTTAAGGAGTTTTGACCTTAAAATTTCTTCAAGAAATGTTTAGGTGCACCCCTCTTCATCCTTTTTGGTTCTCCATTCAAAGGTATGTGCTTCCTACCTTCTCTCCAATCTTCGTGGAATAATAGTGCAACCACGAAAATAGATTGATCAGTGGTGAATGTTTAAATGCTTAGTTTCTCGTATTGCAATGTAACACAGTCATAGACATGCTACTTCTCTCCATTTTCTTTGTTTCTGAGCATGTATGTGTGTCACTGTGGTTTTATTTGTCTGAACATCTTTGGAACCAATTCTTGTGCATGATTGTTGAAACTTAAGATAAATTGTTGTGCTACGTGATAGAGTATAGCTCGGGGAATGATTGTATGTAGTTGGGGAGGAATTGAGGGGTACTTGTTCATTTAAATCATGCTTGAAATGTGTGTTCTCCATGTGCTTGATGAAATGCCTCTCTAAATTTTGAATTCTAGTGATTATTGCCTTTCCCAAATACGGACACTATGCCACAAATGCCGGTGTTCTAGAAACTCTTTGTCCTTCACAAACGCAGATATCTTTCCACAAACACTGAAACATAGGATGACTTGAACTCTGCAATCACGCTTGAGTAGCAACAAATGAGACGAATTGCTATTTAGTGATTCAGTAGCAACAATGTTTCACCGCTTGTTCTAGATTTCTTCCAAATGACTTCCTAGTCCAAATCCTTTCCAACACATAATTTCAATGTCAATAACATGTTTTATTGTGTTGGTTTTGATTGTAGGTTCAATTAGATGGAAACGGATATCGACCAAGCACTTCATGAGAATGAAATCTTTGCAAAGTTGGAAAATGAAGTATACTTTGATCAAAGTCGAGTCCTCTCAGCCTAATGTGCCCGAAATATGATGAGTATTTGGGTCGTCCTGTGATATGAGAGAGGGGGATTTGTTTAGTCAAGGTGGAGAAAAAGATGTCGAATTTCTTTGGCGAGTTTCACACTTCGGGTTGGCTTTGCTTTTTTGATAAATCTATCAAAGCCAACCACACCATTGTTGCTGAGTTTTATGCCAATTCCTCGGAGACTAACTTTGGAAAGGAGAGAGCTACCACGATCCAAGGATTAATAGTTGATTTCAGCCCAGCGATTATCAATACTACCTATGGGCTACTGGGTGTTGACAATCGGATGTACAAAGAGAGATACCGAGAGTTGGGTTCTTAGTGGTTGGTTGACAAGTTGTAGATGGATTCCTACAAGAGTGGTTTACTTCTTAGAGAGGTATCGACTCATATGAGTTCACGATGGAAGCTAGATGTTTGGCTTTCCACCATTTGTGCTTGGTCATTCCCTCTACATCATATGAAGATGACTTTGGACCATGCACTTTTCATAGAAATTATCTTTGATGGTCTTTATGTTAATGTGGGAAAACTTATCATGGATCATATTGAAGAAGTGGCCCAAGGGAGGGTCAAGTACTTAGTTTACTTCTCACTGATTTCCAGATTATGCTATGAGGCAGGGGCATCTGTCCTACCCATTCATAAGGACAAATCAACCAAAGATATCTATCTATTGAAGAAGAGAGACGGCCAAAGAGGATGGAAGAAGAAGCGGATTGATGTTCTAGATCTCTCTTTTGGGCAGTTCATAGAGTCAGGATCATAGGCAGGGGGTATACATCAGGAGTTGCAGGTCTTTCAGTTTCTTCAGGACAACTTCAGTTTAGTCCTTCTACTACGAGATACTTGTCCGCCAATATTCGTAGGATGGATGAGCAGATTAGGCATCTGGTTGTAGGCCTTCCTTTAGTACCACCAGAAGCTATAACAGATGACTAGCCTACACTTGCATCAGCTGCAGCTGCTCAGAGGGCTATGAGCAATCATCTTAAAAATGTGAGTGTAAGGACCCCGAATGTTGTCCAACCTCATTGGAGCTTGGAAATTTGGTTTCAGAATGTTCTGGACTAAGGTAATGCTCCAAGAAGCCCTCATAGTCCATGTGAGGCTATACAAAATATGTGGTGCCTCTTTGGAGTGACCCTTGGTTTTTTGTAGAGTGCTAGAGCTTTAAACTAGAATCTTAGACTAAGCCACGCCATACATGGACATCACACATGTTGTGTGAGGCTTCACAGACCATGTGGAGGGCCGTTTGGTGGCCTTAGCCTTGAAATTCCATTGTTTTGAAACCAAGTAAAGTGGGACGGCCAATTATACGATCTGTATAGGGTGGTATGACCCATATACCTCCCTCTATGGCTTTTGGATTGAAAATTTTCTAAGTATTGAATCACCGTCTTAGAACTTTGTTTTGAAAAATTTTCTAAGTGAGGTGGTACGTAGGAGTATATAGTTTGTATAGCTTGATAGGGACTGTGAGACCAACCATTGGGTAGTTTCATCGAATTTTTCTAAGTATGGAATCTTCAAGCTCAAGCTAAGCTCACTTTTAAACCTTCAACTAGAGATTATTTATGTTTTTTTAGGGCCATCGTGGGTCTCCTACATCAAGCCAAGTTCTAAGGAATTCCATTTGCTAAACTTCTCGCAAGAACCGATGGAAGGGTCAAATTTAAATGATCATATCTCATATCACAAAAAGGACTAGGTGGCCAACGACCTACCGAATTGAATCTTTTTGAATTATCTTTCCAACGCATCTAGTTTCACCTTATTCTGAGTCTATATCAAGATGTGATGCCCATTTTTGTAAAGCCCGTCTGTGCAATATTTTCTGAGATTTGGACAAGTTTGGTATTATGGGAGGGTCCATGAAACCCCGTACGGCCTGTGAGACCTTCTCACAGTACCCCTGGCAACACATGCCATTTTTCTTCAATAATGGTATTTTTATAATTGTGGCTTCTCCTAAGAGTCTTTTATGACTTCCTAAGTTACCCTACAACCTCTAAATGACCTAAACTCTATTCCGATCATTCAAATTCATTTTTCATATTTAAAATTCTCTCAACTCTCTATGAAAAACTCTCCTAAGGTGAAAATTGAGAGATTGTCTTAAAGCCAAGGAAAAGGGTCCCTTCTTCATCAAATTTCTTCCTATTTCTTCTTTTTAGCTATGGTATGTGGATTTGATTCTTGGTCCCTTTCAACAAAGAAGACCCAAACTCTTTTTAAGTGATTTGTATGAACTTTAGCTTACTTTAAGTATGGATTTTCAGTATTATTGTTTACTAAATTTAATTGATGTAGGGCTATTTTTATATATTGATTTTAAAGTTAATTAAGCCCTAATATGATGAAATGTATTGAAGTTATGAAGTTATGAAAGTGCATGTCCCCTTTAAAGCTTGATATGTCCATGGGTGATCTATATTATGATTTAAATGTGAATTTTTCTTATGTTTTTACTTGAATCTTATAATTTTTTGTTGATTTACGTTTTAATCTATATTACCCATGTTATTCTCATCTCAATCATAGCATATGCATTCATGAGCATTGAGTTTTATGAAAATTATGAAGTGCGTTAAGCCCAATTATGTTTTTGTATATGATTTTAATAAGATATTGATTATGACAAGGATGTGATCACATAATTGTCTGTTGATATGGCTCTTTAAGTATTTTGTGTGCTTGCACCATCTCGTAAATGTGAATAAGCTATTCCTATGCATGAGTGTCATGATTATGAACTATGATTTGGCTTTTAAGCCCAAGTACGAATGATTATGAAAAATGTTTGGATTTTGAGCCTAAATGTGCATTTAAAGGATTTGAAATAACTATTGCCCATTTTGAAAGCATGTATATGTATAAGTATTCATGTAGGTCTCTCCCTTTCCTTGAACTATGTGCCAACCATAGTTATATGTATATGAAATTCCTACCCAAAATGAGGGTGCCCATAAGAAAGGTTAGTTCTTCGAAAAGGAAATGCCCCCGAGGAGAAGAATAATATGATATGATATAACGTAAAAATCCTATTCAAAATAGCGGTAGGATGGAAGGTTGCTTCTCAAAAATGGGGATGCCCATAAAGAGAAGTATGGTTTATCTTTGGCAAGTAGAGCACGTCTTTATCAATGAGGGGATTTCATCAGTATTCCAAGTAATAGCTCACTTGGTCATACTCATGTCGGCTGAGGTCACATCCTCACTATACGAGCATTTGTCCATTTGATGCATCATTGGTTTCACAAAATATCATATACTATCTCTGTTGCTCTATATCTCCTTTTATATTTTGTGCCCTTGTCATCTAATATTGAATGCAGTTTTGGTAAGTATATATGCATTGCATGCCCGCATACTTACTACATTCAAATGTACTAACATATACTTTTTGTCTGCATGATCTAACCACGTGGGGACCAGATATTACCTTCATCCACCATTTGACAACTACATCAGATTTGAGACATTTGTTGTGGTGAGTCCTATCTTCCAAGGACAAGCCACTATCCCTCTACCGATGAAGTCTTGTTTATGTTATTTACTTTGAGGGTGATCCTTGGACATGTCTTGGCCTCTGTCATTTCTTATGACTAGAGGCAATATTGGACTGTCACGCTTCAAGTCCCATTAGGGCGGACTGGCACCCATTGCCAATAGAGACCGGGAGAACCAACCTGTATCTACGCACTTTCTATACGTATTATAAGGGATTTCTACATTTGACATGCCTTTAAGAAATTAAATAGTGATAACAAGCCAAAAGGAAATACATATAGCTAGGCCGTTAGGGCCACGATGTTTAAAGTACGAGACATAACCACAATTTAATTTACATATTCTACAAAGCCTCTAGATAAGAGAAAACATCTGAAATGGGTCGGGACAGGTCTTTCCTCGACTAACTGTACAATAAAAGCATATAAGCTTTAGACACAGAAAAAGCCCCGCAGCAACCTGGATCTTGGTATCAACAGCTGGATATCCTCTACTCCTACTAGGGAGATCTACTAGCACCTGTACTTGCAGCATGAAATGCAGGTCCCGCATAAGGGACGTCAGTATGAGATATTGTATTGAATATATAAGCCAGGATATACAGTATATGAAGTAACAACTCAAATGAAACTATGCACTGGTGTAGGATAAGAGACCACCTTTAGTTATACTGTGGGATCATGTACTTTATGTTCTTTATATTACTTTACATTTACTATATAATTTGTGCACAGCTGTAATACAAATGACCAACTGATCAGTGGTAAAACTATATCGGGATCTTCCCTGGCTAGGTTCTTCCTTAACCCCTCAGGCTACCACCCGTGATAGGATCGGCCCTGGCTAGGTGATTCTTCCACCCCTCGGGCTACCACCCATCAGTAAACAATGTATCGGGATCGTCCATGGCTAGGTGATTCTTCCACCCCTCAGGCAACCACCCATCATTAAACAATGTATCTTGATCGTCCCTAGCTAGGTGATTCTTCCACCCCTCGGGCTACCACCAATCAGTAAACAATGTACTTTATCTTTCAATTACCTTTGAGATGGTTCTTTTGGTGGTCACAGTATTAGAACTATAGGATTGTTTATATAGCATGTGATATGTAGATAATCATACAAGACAATATGAGAACGAAAAGAGTACGTTACATAAATAATGAAATGTGTATGAGATGAAATAACTCGTGGACTTTATTTGGCAAAAAGAACCCATGTAACTTGGTATCCGTGTATGTATGCATATTTGAAGGTGATAATGTATGGAAGCATATTAATATGTTCAAGAGTGTAGACACAGCTAATAGTTGTGTCGAAGTTGGTAAGTGCCTTTATGTACCAAGGAGGTATCTATGTTTCATGCCAAACAATATGAAATTAAGTAGCCTTACACACCTCGTTGTATGACCTCATTACTACCTCGAGATAACCTTCCCTTCCTCCAAGTATTTATCCACAACATTAGCAGCAAAGACACACTTCTTGGCAGCCTAATATCACAAAAACTAGCACCTGGGCAGCAAGTCTATAATTAGCGACGCAAGCGCATTTCTTCAATCTTTTCACTTATAATCATATTTTCTAGCACACATTGACATGTACATATCATGTGCAGCCTGGTTTAGTGCCACAAAGGTCTTACAACATCCCACCAAGAACAACACTTAACAATTCTACACAACCTACAAATGGACAGCATGACGTTACCTCCCTTCGCTACATTTCGATGTCGACAATTCCAAATCCGTTC
This sequence comes from Solanum clarkiae, assembly GCA_011800125.2. Classification (NCBI taxonomy): domain Eukaryota; kingdom Viridiplantae; phylum Streptophyta; class Magnoliopsida; order Solanales; family Solanaceae; genus Solanum; species Solanum clarkiae. The sequence goes on along the minus strand of JAABOM020077860.1, from coordinate 2,201 downwards.
CAACTCTGACCAAACTGTTCCAATAACATTTACACATATAGACAGTCCTAAAAAAGTATTAGAACATCACGTAAGAAGTCATGAAGGACGTGAGCCAATAGTCAGTCATCCAACAGCCCACAAGTTCCAATCAATATTATGCTTAAGATAACACAATAAAACACGTTTGTTAAATGAAATCAAAATTAGGGCAGCAACCTTACGGTAACATTTATAACTCAAACCATGTTAATAACATAAACGTATGTTCACAATACAGCCCACAAAAATAGAGAAGTCACTAAAACAAAAGGCAAGTGTGCAACAACTTTCTAAATACATGATGTCTCAAATTTTCAGCACAAACATACTAGCATATACTTCTTGCTTTTCATAAGAAAACCATACTAAACACATGTGTAAGATTACTTACCACTACCATGAAGATATAGGGCTTCTCCAAGAACTCTAGAAGTTCCTTTTAGCTACTTTACAAAGTCAAAAGACGTTGAGAGAAAACTTGGAGACAATCTAATTTTTTTGTCGGTCAAGTTAACAATGACTTGTGGGAGTTGTTTTGATCCCTTTATAAAGGGGTCTCTGGTGGACTTACTAAGGGTACTTTAGCCTTACATTATCAATCTAGTGATGCAGCTCCTTTCCCCTTTCACTTGGGCCTAAATGGGTCTCTAAGTTGATGGGCTTGGGCTGCCCATTTTCCCAATTTCTCTTACTTAGTTTTGGGCCCAAATAGTCAAGTGGATTGTGGTGTATTTGGGCCCTTTTTAATAACCTTCTTGGGCTGAAAATGTATTACCTGGGTGATGCTAAAACATGGGCCAAATTTACACCCTTAACACGGACTTTACTCATAATCGGACTTGGACAATTCAATGTCGAGCCTCGTCTCCGTTTAGCTAGCAAATTTAAGCTAAGCAAGTAGGTGACTCACCTGCTAGCTTCTTAAGTCCTACAAGCACCTAAATTCTTTTACTTCATTTAAGTTTGTGATCTCCTCAATTTGACACAAAACATGTGTATACTCGACCCACTTAAGCGTTAGATGCACATGTAGCCCATTAACACGAGATTCAAACACTTTTAAAAATTAGCGCTAATTTGACCAAGCCATGTCATGTTTCATTTTCATAGTACTAGTATTGTAATACATGGGGTGTTACATCCTCCCCCCTAGGACCATTCGTCCTCGAATGTTAACACAATTGAATAGCTTAACCAGGTTTAAATCTCTACTTACACAAAATTTTGACAACACATTAAGTATTTGATCACGCATACGTATTAGTGTCCCAATTCTATATGTTGGACTTCCTCTTTAGATTCAAATAAGTAAGGGTACTTTGATTTCATCACGTCCTCGGACTCCCATGTTATTTCTTCCGCTTGCTGGTTTGTACAAAGTACTTTTTCTGAAGCTATTTCTTTATTCCTTAGCTTCTTAACTTGACGATTTAGAATAGCAACAGGTACCTTTTCATAGGTGAGATCTCCTGTAACCTGTACATCCTTAATAGAAGTGACACGAGATGGATCACCTATACATTTTCAAAGCATTGAGACATGAAAAACTGGATGAACCATTAAAAGCTCTTGGGGTATCTCTAGTTCATATGCAACCTGCTCGAACCTCTCAATAACCTGATATGGCCCTATGTAATGTGGGCTCAGTTTTTCTTTCTTACCAAATCTCATAACCCCTTTTATTGGAGACACCTTTAAAAATACCTAATACCCTACTGAGAATTCTAGTCCTCTCCTCCGAGAATTCACATATGATTTGTGATGACTTTGGGCTTTTTCTAGTCGCTGTTGTATCACCTTAACTTTTCCCATGGCTTGTGGTACTAGATCTGGCCCAAGCAAGGTGGTTTCACCCACTTCAAACCATCCAATTGGTGACCTATTTCCTCCCATACATTTTTTGTAAGGTTCCATCTTGATACTTGCATGGTAGATGTTATTATTGGCAAATTCAATAAGTGGTAAATGGTCCACCTAACTACCTTTAAAGTTGAATGAACAAGCTCGCAACATCTTCAAGTGCCTGAATGGTGCATTTTGCTTGACCGTCTGTTTGAGGGTGGAAAGATGTACTCAAATTTAATTGTGTCCCTAAACTCCTTTAGAAGAACTTCCAAAACTTTGCAGTGAATTTAGCTTCTCGGTCAGATATAATGGAGATTAGGACTCCGTGTAACTTA
>JAABOM020077852.1:0-33252 GCA_011800125.2 Solanum clarkiae | reverse complement strand
CTCGATTTTCGAATAAATTTTCAATTTTATTTTTTAAAGCCGGTCATTTTTTGGCATAACATATATATATATATATATATATATATATATATATATATATATAAATTTAAAATATGATATTTGATTTCTTTAATTTGTTTGTCCTTTTTTAGTTCATCTAAAAATGATATTTCAGTCGTTTTAATTTGTTTGTTCTTTTTCTTAGCTCATCTCAAGAAAAATATCTCTTTATCTCTTTTGTTTTCTGGGTAACTTTTAGAATTTAATTTTCCACATGACCTGTTTCCACAATATCAAAAAAAAATAGTACTTTTGAGTCAAATAATTTGGCATATGTTTAATGTAAGATCACAAAATTTATGAATTTCTTTTTTTTTTGGCTAAAACAAATAGGATTCATTAATAAAAATGGAGACCATATCCAGTTTGGTTAAAAGATTAATCTGGCATGAGTCCATATATGTTATTTTTTTACTCAATTTGTGTGACATCGACAGATTTTTTATATTTTTTTTAGAAAATTAAGTTGTTAATTATTACGACTTATAATATAATGTTGTGTTAATTTTAAATAATATACGTTACCTATTTTGTTCTAATTTATGTTGCGCTATACAGAATTTTGAGAGCCAATCAAATTTTTGATTAAATTATTAGGCCTCTGTTTCTTATGCAAAAATGAAGCAAAATGACAGTGTTTTTGAGGCTTGAACCCATGATGTACAACACAAAATGCCAAGTTCGAAGTATCAGACCAACGAGTTATCTTAGAAGTGCCCCAGAATTTTCATTTATTTACAAAATTGTGTGTCGGCAAAATTCAAGTGCCCCTGTTGAGGTTTGAACCCACAACATACTGTCATGGCCCAAGCCTAGGGCCTAGACGTGACACGGCGAATTGGGAACCCGAAGGAACCCCAATCAAGCCTCTTAACTTGTCATTACACATCTTTGGTCTCGAAAACTTGTGAAAACACAAAAAATAAGGGGAAAACGGGCTAAGGGATAGCTTACAAAACATCATCACCAAGAGACAAGAGTCAAAGCTCATATTATAGATACATAACTTGTCCAACAAGCACCTCTAAATACATAGATAAGGGAGGGGGCCAAGACAAGGTAACCGGGCTTACCCTCATAGTCAAATTAGAAATAAAGTAGAGTGTCTCAATACAAAGCAAGGGAAAACATAGACCAAAGTCCCCGAAATGGAGGACTCACCAACTAGCTTGAGTAGCACCAAACTAGCCACGTGCAGGAGGAGGATGATCAACTTGGGCTCCGGTTTCTACATGGTGATATCATGTAGGCAAGAGTATGCATTAGTAAATTTAAATATACTAAGTATGTAAGATGCAATGCAACAAGAAATAGGCATCATATTCGAAATATATATCAATAGGCAATAGGCATATTATAGAAATATGGCATGTATGTCCAATGCTAAAGTGAAACATGCTTAAGAAACCCTTACTCATAAAAGATATCATCTGTGTAAAATAGACCAAATTAGATTTCCAAGGTACAAAACCCTTGGTAGGTTAGTGATGATGCCGCCCCATCACTTAGGTGGTGAAGTACTAACCCTTCACTCGGTTGATGAGTACAAAACCCCAACTTGGTTGGTGATCATGTCGCCTCATCACCTAGGTAGTGAAGTACTAGCCCTTCACTCTTTTGATGAGTACAAACCCCCAACTCAGTTAGTGATGATGCCGCCCCATCACTAGATGGAGAAGTACTAACCCTTCCCTTGGTTAATGGGTACAAAACCCGATCTCGGTTATCCGGGTTCTTAGACCCCCCGGATTAGGCATGGTCTAGTGCAATACTTTATATAAATTTTATCATATATATAAGCTCATTTCATCATCATAATATCATTCATATCATATCATATCTCATGCCTTAGACTTTCAATTCCACAAGAAACCCTAGCCGGACATTTTATCAAACACTTGGGGGTGTGAAATGGGGGTAAAAGACCATGCAATTTAGAGATGAAATCAGGTAAAAAAATCTGTTGTAAAACAATCAATCAATACCTTGCAACACCCACAAGACATTCAATCAAAACCCCTCACCAAATCTAATATTAGATCCAAGTTTAGAGCTCAAAAATTGCTGAAACAACCATACTTTCATGAACTCAAATCATTGTGCAATAAATTTCTTAATTTACAAGACCCACATGTAAAATCAACTTTGAATCATGCAATATTAGTAAAAAGGAAGCTTAGGAACCATGAGTGAAAGGACCCAATGATTCAACACCACATACCTTAGCTTAGAGATGAACTTGGTGAAGATTGGAGATGGGGACTTGAAGCTTGAAGGAAATCCTTAGTTCCGAATGAGAGTTTTGGGACTTGAATTTCAGAGTAAGAATATGGATAAGTTTTTTGGGGAGTATTGCAAAATGTTTGGGATCATATGAAGGTAAAATAAGGCTAAGTATAGATAAAAACACGTTTAGGAACACTTAGGCTCAAGACCCCAAAGCCTTGGACCAAGATAGAAATCACTGGTAGAGAAATAGATAGGTCTGCGAAATTAACACATGTCCACGAAAGCTGCATGTCACAGTGCTATCGCGGATCGTCTCTAGAAATTGAAATTTTGGAAATTTAAAATTGTGATTCGATTTCTCTAAAATCGGGGTTAGACCCTTTGATCCCTAATTTTGTCCCCTTGAACAAGAATATGAAGTCAAATTTTTGAGATACTAAATGAATTTTGAGATATATAGAATTTAAAATTCTGGGCATTTCGAGGCACGTTTTTGGGCACTTTTTGGGGTTGTTACACTACATCTCCCTTGGGAACATTCGTCCCCGTATGTACAAGAGATGTATATGAAAAGAATGGTCATTAACAAATAAGCCCCAAAAAAAATGCAACGTAACTTGTAAAATACCATTTTTAAATTCTCAACATAAGGGTAAAATCATCATAAGTTTACCAACTCGCGCATGAATTCATATGAATGACATAGGAGCTGAAATATGAGACTTGAAATCATATAGGGGACTTAGGATTAGTACCCTAGGCTTGAGTGGAGTAAAAAGGATAAGGATACTGCTTTTGCATGTCTGCTTCGGCTTCCCATGTAGCACTTTCGACTTGTTGGTTCCTCAAAAGGACCTTAACAGATGCCACCTCTTTGTTCCTCAATCTCTTTACTTGCCTATCCAAGATCTGAACCGGAACCTCCTCGTAAGTCAAGTTATCCTCAACAATACCCACGACATTAAGAGGCATAATGGCATTAGGATCACCAACACATTTTCTAAACATAGAGACATGGAACACAAGGTGAACCAAATTCGTTTCACTAGGCAACTTCAACTTATAAGCTACCTTGCCAACCCTCTCTATCACCTCATAAGGACCAATATACCTTGGACTCAACTTCCCCTATTTACCAAAATAGACCACTCCTTTCATTGGAGAAACCTTCAAATTTACCCAACCACCCACTTGGAATTTTAGGTCTTTCCTTCTTATATTGGCATAGGATTTTTGACGACTTTGGGTTGTTTCCAACCTTTTCCTAATCATCCTAACCTTGTCAAAAGCCTCCATAACCAGATCTGCCTTCAATAAAGCCACTTCTCCAACCTCAAACCAACCCAGCAGAGATCTACAACATCTACCATAAAGAGCCTCAAATGGAGCCATACTGATGCTAGAATGATAGCTATTGTTATAGGCAATCTCAATCAATGGAAGGTGGTTATCCCAACTACCCCTCACTTCCAATACACATGAACTAAGCATATCTTCAAGGGTTTGAATTGTCCTTTTGGCTTGGCCATCCGTTTGAGGGTGTAAGGTCATACTAAGATGAATGTTTGTACCAAGACCTCTTTGAAAAGACCTCCAAAAGTGCGAAGTGAATTGTGCACCATGATCTGATATGATAGATAAAGGAACCCAATGTAATCTTACTAAATCATGGATGTACAACCTTGCATACTCTTCAGCCCCATATGTAGTCTTAACCGGTAGAAAGTGAACTGATTTCGTCATCCTATCAACCACAACCCAAATGGAATCAAAACCTTTTCTAGTCTTGGGCAACCCAACCACAAAATCCCATATTAATCACCTTCCACTTCCAAGTGGGAATCTCTATGTCTTGGGTTAGGCCACCCAGCCTTTGATGTTCGGCTTTGTCTTGTTGACAAATATGGCAACTTGAAACAAATTTGGCAATGTCTCTCTTCATGCCTACCCACCAATACACATCTCTCAAGTCTCTATACATTTTGGTGGAACCGGGGTGGATAGAGTAATAAGAATTATGCGCCTCATCAAGGATCTTTCCCCGCAAACCATCAACACAAGGCACACACCACTTATCTTGGCACCTAAAAGCCCCATCTCCCTCTTGGGAGAAAACCTCTACTTTGCCTTTTTTTACCAAGGCCTTCAATTCAAGCAAGGAGGAGTCAAAATCTTGTTTTTTTATCACCTCGTCAACCAAAGAAGACTTATACCCATCAATAACCACAACACCATCATCACCAACCTCTTCTACCCTAGCCCCCAATCTAGTCAATCTATGCACTTCTCTAGCCATTTCTCTATCACCACCATGAACATGAGCTAGGCTACCCATGGACATTCGACTCAAAGCATCCGGCACCACATTTTCCATACCCGAATGGTAATGCACACTCATTTCATAGTCTTTAAGAAGTTCTAGCCACCTTCTTTGTCTCAAGTTAAGATATTTTTGAGTGAAGACATATGTGAGTCTCTTATGATCGGTGAAGACATCCACATGCACCCCATACAAAAAATGACACCAAATCTTTAATGCAAACACAACGCGGCTAACTCTAGATCATGGGTAGGGTAATTCCTTCATGTACTTTGAGTTGCCTAGAAGCATAGGATATAAACTTACCATTTTCCATTAGCACACAACCCAAACCAACTCTAGATGAATCACAATACACAACAAGACCCTCAAGCCCATCCAGTAATGATAATATAGGAGAGGACGCAAGTCCATCCTTCAATGTTTGAAAGCTTATCTAACATTTATCAGTCCACACAAACTTAACCTTCTTTTGAGTCAATTTTGTCATAGGAAAAGCAACAGAGGAGAACTCATTCACAAACCTTCTATAGTAACCCGCAAGGCCCAAAAAACTCCTACTGTCCGACAGGGTCAATGGTCTAGGTAAGTTCCTAATCACATTGATTTTCTTAGGATCCACTTTTATACCATCCCCTGACACTACATGATCCAAGAATGAAACCTTCTTCAACCAAAATTCATGCTTATCATATGTAGCATGCAATTTTTCCTCCCTCAATATTTGCAACACAATCCTCAAATGACCTATATGCTCCTTTCTACTATGTGAATAGATCAAAATATCATCAATGAACACCACATTGAAGGAATCAAGGTAAGGTTTGAAGACCCTATTCATTAGGTCCATGAAGATGGACGGTGTAATAGTTAACCCAAATGACATCACAACAAACTCATAACGCCCATATCTAGTTCGAAAAGTTGTCTTGGGAATGTCACACTCCCTCACCCTTACTAGATGATACCCGGAACGATGATCAATCTTAGAGAAGAAGCTAGCCCTTTTCAATTGGTCAATCAAGTCATCAATTCTTGGAAGAGGATATCTATTCTTTATAGTGACCCTATTGAGTTGTCGGTAGTCAATTCACATCCTAAGTGACCCATCCTTCTTCTTTACAAAAAACACTGGTGCAACCCAAGGTGATTGACTAGATCTAGTTTCTAGTAAATCTTTCAATTTCTCTTTTAACTCATTCAACTTCGCTGGTGCCATACGGTAAGGGGGAATGGAGGTAGGTTGAGTATCGAGAAGGAGATCTATGCCAAACTCTATCTCCTTTTCGAGAGGGATGTCGGGAAGGTCATTTGGGAATGCATCAAGAAACTCATTTACAATGGGGACCGACTCAATGGAAGGGACTTTGGACTCCACATCTTTAACCCTCACAAGATTATACAAACACCCCCTAGAAATCAACTTATGGGCTTTAATGCATGAAATGAATCTACCCTTGACCACCACATCTTGACTTTCCCACTCAAGGATGGTTCATTAGGAAATTGGAACTTGACACGACGGGTTCTACAATCAATAGAAGTATAGTAGGCATGCAACCAATTTATCCCAAGTATGACATCAAAATCTACCATGTCTAATTCAATAAGATCACAAGGTAACACCTTATGCAAAATGCAAATAAGACCGGCCACAAAGTGAGTACCATATTTTGAAAGTTGATTAAGTTTGAGCACATACTCCCTCACACTTATAACACCTTGTTTCAAGTTCATAAACTCTACCAACTTTGCTTCTCTAAGCTCAAGAGGGAAAAATCGATTAAGGAAAGCCAATTTGAACTCCTCCCAGAGCACCACATTACCAACCCCCTTCTCACCCTTCCATTAGTCATATCATATTTGAGCTACCCCTTTGAGTTGGTATGCCGCCAACTCCTCCCTTTCATTCAGCCCAACACCCATGATATTTAAGATTTTGTAGACATCATTAATGAACTCTTGTGGATCTTGATCCACCTGTGACCCATGGAAAATCAAAGGATTCATCCTCATGAAGTCTCTTACCCTAGCTCCCGGGGTCGTAGCATCAGGGGCTTGGGCCCCTTGATTGACTTGGTTGGCAACCACTTGGCAAGCATAGTAAGAGCATCCCGGAGGTCACCATTGGTAGGTTGATCCTCGGGAGTTTGGGCTCGTCTTCCTTTAGTGTTTGGCATGATCTAGCATAGCAAAGAACAATCATTAGGGAGAAAAACTTATCACAACTCTATAGCACGACTTAGAACATGAAGAAGGAAAACATTTCCCAAAATATCTCATAGCCTCCTATTCTAGTCATGGAGCTCTTCACAACCATGAATGATACTCAAATCGATGAGGTGTGTTGGACTCTAAGGATCTTCAACCTAGTGCTCTGATACCAACTTTGTCACGACCCAAGCCTAGGGCCTAGACGTGACACAACGAATGGGCAACCCGCAGGAACCCCCAAACAAGCTCTTAACTTGTCATTAATATTGTTGGTCACGAAAACATGTGAAAAACACAAAGTAAGAATAAGGGGAAAAGGGGATAAAGGATAGCTTGCAAAACATCATCATCAAGAGACAAGAGTCAAAGCTCATATCATAGATACATAACTTGTCCAACAAACACCTCTAAATACATAGATAAGGGCGGGGCCCAAGATAAGGTAATCGAGTTCACCCTCATAGTCAAATTAGAATATAAAGTAGAGTGTCTCAATACAAAACAAAGGAAAACATAGACCAAGGTCCCCGTAATGGACGGCTCACCAACTAGCTTGAGTAGCACCGAACTAGCCACATGGAGAAGGAGAATGATCAACTTGGGCTCCGATTCCTACATGGTGATATCATGTAGGCAAGAGTATGCATTAGTACATTTGAATGTACTATGTATGTAGGATACAATGCAATAAGAAATAGGCAACATATTCGAAATGCATAACAATAAGCAATAGGCATATTATAGCAATATGGCATCTATATCCAATGCTAAAGTGAAACGTGCTTAAGAAACCCTTACTAATATAAGATATCATATGTGTAGAATAGACCAAATTAGATTTCCATAGTACAACCTCCTTGATAGGTTAGTGACGATGTCGCCCCATCACTTAGGTGGTGAAGTACTAACCGTTCACTTGGTTGATGAGCACAAGCCCCCAACTCGGTTGGTGATAATGCTGCCCTATCACCTAGGTGGTGAAGCACTAACCTTTCACTTGATTGATGAGTAGAAACCCCCAATTCTATTAGTGATGATGTCGCCATATCACTAGGTAGAGAAGTACTAACCCTTCCCTCGGTAAAAGGGTACATAACACGATCTCGGTTCTCTGGATTCTTAGACCCCCGCGATTGGGCATGGTCTAGTGCAACACTTTATATAGAATTTGTCATGTACATAAGCTCATTTCATCATTATAACATCATTCATATCATATCTCATACTTTGGATCTTCAATTCCATAAGAAATCCTAGCTGGACATTTTATCAAATACTTGGGAGTGTAATGGAGGTAAAAGACCATACAATTTAGAATGAAATCATGCAAAAAAATTAGTTGTAAAACTATCAATCAACACCTTGCAACACCCTCAAGACATTCACATCAAAACACTTCATCAAATCCAACATTATATCAAAGATTAAGAGCTCAAAACATGCTAAAATAATCATACTTTCATGAACTCAAATCACTGTGCAGTAAATTTCTTGATGTACAAGATCCATATATAAAATCAACTTTAAATCATGCAATATTAGTAAAAGTAAAACTTAGACACCATGGATGAAAGGACCCAATGATTCAACACCACATACCTTATCTTAGAGATGAACTTAGTGAAGATTGTAGATGGAGATTTGAAACTTGATGGAAATCCTTAGTTCCGGATGAGGGTTTTGGAACTTGAATTTTGGAGTGAAAATATGGATAAGTGTTTTGGGGAGTATTGGGAAATGTTTGGGATGATATGAGGGTGAAATAAGGCTGTATATGTAAAAATACGTTTGGGAACACTTAAGCCCAAGACCCCAAAGCCTTGGACCGAGATAGAAATCACTAGCAGCGAAGTACACATTTCCACGAGGAGGACCTAAGGCAGAGGCCAAATTAACACATGTCTGTGATAGTTGCGCGTCACGGTGCTGCCACGGACTATCTCTGGAAATTTAAATTTTGGAAATTTGAAATTGTGATTCGATTGCTTTAAAATCGGGGTTAGACTCTTTTCCCCCTAATTTTGATCCTTTGAACAAGAATATGAAGTCGAATTTTCGAAATACCAAATAGATTTTTAGATATATAGAATTTCAAATTTTGGGCATTTCGAGGCAGGTTTTTTTGGCACTTTTGGGGTCGTTACACATACAACGCAAAATGTCAGGCTGGAACCATCGGACCAAGTAGCTATGTCGTATATTAATACCCCAAAATTACTAATTGTTTACAGGGAAGCACTTATTCCCTTTTATTAGTAACTAGTGGCGAAGGTCCGTGCAATGTAAATTATTTTTTAGTCTCGGTTTATGAAAATTGATAGATTTTTCCTATATATTTGTAAAGATATTGTAAAATTATAATTGAAGTAGCTCAAGAAATATTATGAATTCGTTGAAGTAGACATGTGAATACACAGCTGCTTTGAAAAGATTAAATTAAAAAGCCCACAATTTATTTTTTGTTGGCTCACCAGAAACCGCAGTATAAGTTACTTTTTAGTCTCAATTTATGTGACATCGATATATTTTTTCTATATATTTTAGAATATATTGTAAAATTATAATTGAAACAGCTAATGAAATATTTTGAAGTTATTGAAGCACACATGTCAATACACAGCTGCCTTGAAAATATTTAATTAAAAAGTCCACGAATTATTTTTTGTTGGCTCATCGGAGGCTGAAATATAAATTATTTTTTAACCTCGATTTATGTAACATCCATAGACTTTTATCTATATTTTAAATATTATTGTGAAATTATAATTGAAGCAGCTAAAAAATATTATGAAGTAATTGAAGAAGACATGTCAATACGTAACTACCTTGAAAAGATTAAATTAAAAAATTCACGAAAATATTTGTGATTGCCTCTATATAATATAATAAAGGAGAAGAAGTAGGCGGCTGAAGCAGGCAGGACAACCGGAAGCTGCTCAAGCAGGCAGCTACGACCAGAAGCTACTGCCTTATTCTCTTATTAATATGTAGTAACTAGTGGCGAAGGCCCGTGCTAGCATGAGCCCAATATAGATTATTTTTTGGTCTCGATTAATGGAACATCGATAGATTTTTCCTATATATTTTTTAAGATATTGTAAAATTAAGCATCTAAAGAAATATTAAGAAGTCATTGAAACAAACACGTCAATATATAGCTGCTTTGAAAAGATTAAATTAAAAAGTCCACAAATTATTTTTTGTTAACTCACCGAAGGCAGCAATATAAATTATTTTTAGTCTCAATTTATGTGACATCGATAGATTTTTTCTATATATTGTAAAAGATATCATAAAATTATAATTGAAATAGCTAATGAAATATTATGAAGCTGTTGAAGCAGACATGTCAATACACAGCAGCCCTTAAAATATTAAATTAAAAAACCCCAAATTATTTTTTGTTAGCTCACCTGAGGTTGCAATATAAATTATTTTTTACTCTCGATTTATGTAAAATTAATAGATTTTTATCTATATTTTAAAAATTATTATAAAATTATAATTAAAGCAACTAAAAAAATATTATGAAGTAATTGAAGCAGATACGTCAATATGCAACTGTATTGAAAAGATTAATTAAAAAATCCACAAAATATTTTTTATTGCCTCTATATAATAAAGGAGAAGAAGTAGATAGCTGAAGCAGGCAGGACAATCGGAAGCTGCTCAAGCAGGCATGTAAACCCTACAAAATATTAAAATACCCCTAAAGTATTAGATAGAATATGATAGAGTTTCCATCTGTGATTGGTTGTTAATTCTAATGTCTTCCGCTAATTCATTGATTGAACGAATGTGATGATACCAGATGGTTCACTTGGGGACTAGCGATAGTCTCTGAATGCCAGTTACGCCTGGGGTACCCTCCTGGGGCATGACAAACTTAGCATCAAAGCATAGAGTTCAAGTGTCCTAGGGAGTCTATGAAGTCGTGTCTAGTAGAGTCTTTTTTATGGATGTGTTCTGCACCACACTTCATAAGTAGGAGGTTATAGGACATTAGAACGTGTTACCCTTCTTCAATGATCTGAGTTCATGTGATAGAGTTTAACTCTATCAAAATAATGTTCTAATTCATCTGTTACACATTTGCAGAATATGCCTCCAAAACGAACTGCTGCTCAGAGAGATGCCTCAGCTCCAACTGTCGAGAATTCCCAACCATAGGTCCCTACTTAGATGCGTAGAAGGAGACAGGGTCAACCTGCCAGGACTGCTAAGGTCCCCCAGATGCCCCCTTCATATCCACAGCCAGCCCCTACCTCAGAGGCAGAGTTTAAGGGAGCCATTACCATGCTTACTCAGCTGGTGGCCTCAGGTACTATTCAAGGTCCCCAAGATCATATTCAAGTTCTTAGGAGTCCACGGCTGCAATAAGGCTCAGACTTCTTACAGATGAACCCACAGGTCTATACGGGGTCAAAGGTAGAGGAGGGCCCACAGAACTTCATTGTTGAGATGAGTAAGGTCTTGAGGGCCATGCATGTTAATGAGATTGATGGGGTTGAGATTGCCTCCTACCAGCTGAAAGATGTTGCAAATGTCTGGTACAACTAATGGGAGGACAGTAGAGGTGAAGATGTTGAACCTCCGGAGTGGCATGAGTTTGAGGCTACTTTCCTTGACCACTTCTTTTCCTAAGAGTTGAGGGAGGCGAAGCTTTAGGAGTTCATGAAACTAAAACAAGATGGGATGAACATTAAGGAGTATAGCCTCAAGTTCATTGAGGTGTCCAGATATGCTCCAGAGATGGTCCAACACATGAGGGCAAGGATGAGGAAGTTTGTGTCTTGTTTGGGCAGGCATGTGAAGAAGGAATGCAGCATTGTTGATCCCAGCTATGGACATTTCCAGGATTATGGTGTACGCCAGCAAAGTGAGGAAGATAATAAGAGAGATAAATAAGGGCAGATGAGCAGGAAAGTGATGATGTTCATGCTCTAATAAGAAAGCAATCGCTGTCAGTAGTTAACCTAACCGAAGGTAAGGGTCGAATCCACAAGGAATACAGGGTTTGACTACAAGACTTCACTACTAATCATTTCGAGTATCTATAAGTAAAATCTCTAAATGGGAGGTTTTTCTTTATAATTCAAGAATAAAAACAAAGACTAAACTAACTATGCAAGAAAAGACTCAAACTTGGGGACAACTCGGGAATTGTATTCCCCATGGTTCATCGACTCGATTACCCTAGAAAACATAACTACAATTGCAAATTCACATACAATATGGTAACGTAGGTTCTTCCAGCCCTCTTGTGAAGGTGAAGGCCGAATTTCACTGTGGCACTTAGTCGGCAACCATGGTGTGCCAACTAACCATTACCTATTATCCCAGTCAATCTCCCTTGGGTCAGGTTTGGTTGATTAGACAAGAACACATCAATCAAATTCTGTCACCTACTTCCCTTTTTCTATTCGTCACTACCTTGGTCGGGATCGTGATAGTAACCGGGGTTTGGTGTTGGCCACCATTAAACAACAATCATAATGAAGGAAAATAGACAATACATGCAAAACTCAATCATAGAAATGCACAAACCTAGGTCATCTCAAGTCAACTACCCATGGTTCCCATAACCCCAAATTGTGGGTGCTTAGCTACTCATGGCTAAGGCAAAACCAACAAAAATGCAAATGCATGACATAGTTGAGAATTTTACCCAAAGCAATAAAGAGTAAAGACACCACAAGATGCAAACCATAAGCTTGATATATTGACAATAAGTATAAAGCAAGATTTGCAATCCCTGAAAGTGGGTTTTCCAAGAGAAAAATAAAAAACTTTGCTAAAACCCTAAAATGCTCTTGAGAGAATATTCAAAGGCACTTTGAATGTCTAAAAGTTTGGATCTTTGTTCTCCCTAAATAAAACCCTATCTTAAAGTTTTTATAGTAGTTACAAATTTAACCCTAAAAATTATCCAGAAAAGATAGCTAGCATTTGGTTCGTCTCGCAGGTACGACTAATAGGGTGGCCTACGAGTCATAATCGGGATCTTATATTAGGTTCTTAGCATTTTGGACTCAACTGATACGACCCACTAGTACGAGTCATTGCTTGGGCTACGACTCGTATGCTCCTCTCGTAGTCTAGGACTTTAGTTTTTGGTCTAAGGTTTTGGCTCTCTATTTCCTGCTACTGGTCCACCTATACGAGTCGTAGTGAGACTTACGACTCGTAGGATGGCCTTGTAGGTTTGACCTCCACTTAGAAGATTTCTGATTTTTGGTCTCTGTTTCTTGCTACGATAATATCCTAGGACTTATAGCTTGGGCTACGATTCGTATATGAACTCGTATGTCCTATGCTTCAGGAAAATCTGCAATTTTCCTACAAAATCATGCCAACCTAACTTTTCTGCAAGAACAACACAAAAAGACATAAAACTATAAAATTTCATATTGAATCACAAGATCCCTTGTTTTAGGCATCAAATGTGTTGTACTTTGACATCATATCAATACCCTCAACTTACAATTATTGCTTGTCCTCAAGCAATGACTCAATCTATGCAGACAATGAGAAATACATAGCAGCTATACCAATAGCATATACATCATTCACTCTAATTTAGATACCCAACTATCATTTTCAAAACTAGATTGCAAAGATACTAAGCATAAAAAAACATGATAATGAATCTGGCAACCCAACTATGATAAGCTAAGGAGCATCAACCATCCACAATCACTGATATAGCCATATGCTAATCAAGTAGTAAAAATGCCCACAAAGAAAAGAAGTCCCTCTTGCTCACTCAAAAAACATTAAAATTCAGGGACTGGGGAAGAATTCTCACTCTCACAAATGAAATTCATGCAAAATGACTAATACCATAGGCTTGCCACTATACTCATCTTCCAGCTTAGTGACAAAGTGGATTTTGATCACTTTAGGACTTAAGGGCTTGTAATATAGGTTCGGGGGCCTTTGATATGGCATTTTAGGCAAGTAGTAACTAAAAGTTATCCTTGAACCATGTTTACCAACACTTTTGCATTCATAACCCAACCATTTTCACTAAATCTACCCTTATTCTCCTGTTTCAAGCTTTCCCCGGATACTTCTTTCTCTTTTTCAACTGCACTCATTCTTGAACTCTTTTTGTGGTAATCTTTTCAACTCAAGACACTTTTCTTTTCTTTTTCTTCACTCGGCTCATAATTATTCATTTCTTTCCTTCTTTCCCAGGTAACCACCTTATTTTTGTCAGTTTACCACAATAAAGGTCACTCTCAACTTAGGCGTTTACCTTGAGGTGAAGTGCATATTTGATTCCAACCATAAATCAATTTTCTTCCCTATATCTATGCCTCAAACCAGGGCCACCCAATGTAACCACCCTCAACTTAAGCTTTTAGGCTTAACCAAGGTTCACATGTTCAAGGATAGATCAGGATCAATATCAAGGTATTTCATCAAACAAGGTTAAGTTAGCAATATGTCAAGAAAGAATGAGTACATGAGAATCACAAAAATTTGCAACAAGGGATTCACTAGCTCATTTGGTAGGTCATGTAGGAAAAAATGGGCTCACTAAAAGAACAAAGGCCTAAGATCCCTTCCAAATCAACCAAATCACCAAACCAATCTTAAAGTAACAAGGAAAGTTTTGATTCATATAAGATGCATGAATACGGCAAAATAAGCTCACAACACACATGGCATTTTACACACACAATCAAATATAGACTCACAAGTGCTACTTCTAGCCTCAGCTTACCTTCACATTATTAGAAAAAACATTGCCAGATACTCAAAATGCATGAATGCATCAATAACCACAATCTCAAAAATATTTTTAAGGTACCTAATTTTTTATCAAAATTTAAAAAGCATTTAAAGACTATGTATATGCCAATAGATAACACTACTATGTATCTGCAAATTATCTACACTACCTAAAATATGCCAGTTCAACAAAAAATTAAACATCCTCAAGGAAAAAGTAACATGGCAAGAAAACCTTGAGATCAAAAATAAGGGGAATTATGGACTCAAGGCTACTCAGACTTCACCTTAATCCATAATTTCTCAACCCTCACCAAAATAAAATACTTTTTCCTCAAAGTAAAAACATGTAATAAGCCAAAAACGACGAAAACATAAACATAGATATATATACATTAAAAACCAACATTTTAAAAACTAATGTCCAAAACAAAACTAAAAACAACATCCTACATAAAACACCCCAAACCAACATAATAAAAAGATTTTCCAACAAAAGAACAAAGTATCCATAAAGAAAAGATAAGAACTAGGGTCAAAAGTCATACTTCAAGCACAGGTATCAGTTTGGTCCGCAGGGTCCTGGGTAACCATCTCCTCCTCAACAGTCTAGGTCACAATTGTACGTGATTTACCTTCTCCACATGGAGTCTGCTGCTCCCGATAACTATGAATAGATACCATTAGTAGCAACCCCTGTAAAATTGCTTTTGGTATTGGATTCTCCTCATGTATCGACCTCATCTGTCTCAGCTCTAGGTCATCATGCTCAAGGGGCCTCTACCCAAAGACGTGCGGATGGTCAGCCAACCAGTCAAACACCTCATCACCTGTGGGTGCCACCTCTGGGACTAAAACAGGGACTATTAACAACTGCAATAAGTCAGCCTTAAACATGGCCAACTCAAACGACCCAAAAAAAAAAGTGCCCAAAAATGTGCCTAAGAATGCTCAAATTTTTTAAAGTCTTTATATCTCAAAATCTACGCATGATACCAAAATTATCAACTTTATATTCTTGTTCAATGGATCAAAATAAGGGGAAAAAGGGTCTAAGCCTGATTTTAGAGCAACTGTATCAAAATCCAAAAATTGCAAAAACGCGATTTAAGAGGGTCGACTTTAAAGGGGCATATCTCTTAGCACACAAAGAACTGGGTGGCCCCCTCGATCTACCAAATTAAATATATTTGAATTAGCTTTCTAATGCACTTGGTTTCACCTCATTTCGAGATAAGATGAAGAATTTATAACCATTTTCGTAGAAATCATTTGTGCAGAAGTGCAAATTCTATTTAGAAATCCACATCACGATATTATTTTGGTCTTTTTTTTCAATTTCAGTCCAAGACTTTCAATTCTTTGGCTTCAGGGTTACTATATTTGAAAGTACCTATATTTAGCATTATTTCACCATCATATCATCCTAAACATTCCCCGATACTCACTCAAACACTTAGACTAATATTTCTCTAAAGATTCAAGTGCCAAAACTCAAGAGAATCTTAAGGATTTCATTCAAGCATCAAGTCTCCATATCTAGTCTTTTTCATATTTATCTCCAAAGCTAAGTACATGAGTTTCTTTCATGGGTTCCTTTCACACATGATACCCAAGCCTCCTTTTACTCAAATTGCATGATTGAAAGTTGATTTATAAATGCGTTTTGCATATTATGAAATTCACTGCACACTATGTTAAAGCTATGTAAAGTTGTGATTGTTTTGCTATGTTTTGGCTATAAATCTTCGATCTATTGTAAAATTTGATGAGGTGTTTGACGTATATTGGTTGAAGGTGTTGCAAGATGTTTATTATTTGTTCTAACAATGGATTTTCTTGCATGATTTCATCTCTATATTTTATAGTTTTTATACTAGCATTACACACCCACCAAGTGTGTGTTAAAATGTCTGGCTAGGGTTCCTTAAGAAACTAAAGGTCCAGTGCATGTATTATGAGTTGAATGGTGTTATGATGATTATATGATGAATTCATCATAATGATAGGGATGTCTATATGAGTTGTTTCATGGGAAGGTACCTATGGGGTTGCATGTAGATTATTGGGTTCTTATGTTTATTGTGTTCTTGGAAAAATCGGGAGTTCTTTCTTGATGATTTAAATGTAATTATTGAATGAGCTAGTTTAATGATTCCTACTGAAAATGTCATGTCGTAAGGTAGAGTGGCTAATGATTCCTACCAAAAAGATCATATCATAAGGTATGTACATCCTACCGAAAAGGCCATGCTGTAAGGTAGAATAGCTAATTGTGCCTATCGAAAAGATTGTATCATAAGGTATAGACATCCCACCAAAATATCCATGACGTAAGGTAGAAATATTAAAGGTTCCTACCGAAAAGATCATATCGTAAGGTGTGTACATTCTATCGAAAAGGCCATGTCATAAGATAGAATAAATCAGATTTCCCACCCAAAAGATGATATCGTAAAGTAGGGGACGTCTTATACTACCTACCAAAAAGATTATATCATATGGTAGGGGTATTGGTAACACTCTCCAAAAAGGTTAAACCGTAAGATGAGTGGGGGTCATTTGGCCCATTTCATGAAGGTTGGTACAAAGGGGTTTGAGTATGTTTCCTATATTGAGTTCACATTCCTTGTTCATGATTTACAAGCATGTTTTTACATTAAGCATTGAATATGCATGTCATATTGATGTTATACCTATCCTTTGCTTATGATTATGAATTTCGATTATATTGTCTATCCCTTGCTAGCATTGCATCCCACATACTTGGTACATTTAAATGTACTAACGTATACTCTATACCTACATGATGTCACCATGTAGGAACCGGAGCCCCACTTGAGCATCCTCGTCCACGTGACTAGTATGACTTCGCTCAAGCTTGTTGGTGGGTCCTCCAGTCTGGGGATGTTACTTATGATCTCTTGCTATGTATTAAGACATTCTCTCTTTTGATTATGTTTTGACTATGAGGGAGAGCCGGATTGCTTTGTCTTGGACCTCGCTCTTATCTTTATGTAGTAGAGGTATTGTTGGACATATGGTGTATCTATATTATAAGTCTTGACTCTATTGACTCTTGTTACTTATGATACGAAAGAGGTTCCCTTAGTCCCAATTTTCCCTTGTTTATGCTTATCTTTCATTGTCTTTTTAATGGCTTCCGTGACCAAGGATGTGTAATGATATGCTATGAGGCTTGTTTAGGATTCCTTCAGGTTCCCCATTCGCCGGTCACGTATAAGCCCTAGGCTTGGGTCGTGACAAAGTTGGTATCAGAGTACTAGGTTGTTAGATCCTCGGAGTCCAACACACCACGTCAATTAGAGTCTTATTCATGGTTGTTTTCTGCACCACAACTATGAGTAGGAGTCTATGAGATGTTTTAGGAAATGTTTCCCTTCTTTATGGTCAATATGTGCTATAAAATTGAAGTAAGGTTTGTTTCCCCCTAATGATTGTTCTATGCTATGCTAGATCATGCCTAACATAAGAGGAAGAAGGGCTCGCGCTCCCGAGGACCAATCGGCCAATGGGGAGCTTCGGGATGTTCTTACCTCGCTTGCACATGTTGTGGCTAACCATGTCAATCAAGGGGGCCAAGCCTCTCATACTCCTACACTAGCCTCTCGGGTAAGAGACTTCATGAAGATAAATCCACCGGAGTTCTGTGGGTCAAAGGTGGATGAGGACCCACAAGAGTTTATTGATGATAAGGTATTGGCCATCATGGGTATTAGATCGGAAGATAAAGTAGAGATGGCGGTCTACCAACTCGAAAGGGTAGAACAAATATGGTATAATGAACGGAAGGAAGAGAAGAGAATTCATAATGTGGTACTTTGGGAGGAGTTCAAGGCGGCTTTCCTTAGTCGATTCTCCCCTCTTGAGCTTAGGGAAGCCAAATTGATGAAATTCATGAATTTGAGACAAGGACCAATCAGTGTGAGGGAGTATGCTCTCAAGTTCAACAAACTCTCTAAGTATGCTCCTCACTTGGTTGCTGAACCAAGGGCTAGAATGAACAAGTTTCTAATAGGTGTCTCCGACTTTGTGAGTGAAGAATGTCAGTCCTATGCTAATTAGAGACATAGATTTGTCCCACTTGATGACTTATGCCGAGCAAATGGAGGGGGAGAAGTTGAGGAAAAGGAGGAGTAGTGAGGCCAAGAGATCCCTATTATATGGCGGCTCCCAAGGTGTAGAGTACGACGATGCTCCAAGCGAGAGGGTTGTTAGGGGTGGGGTGCCAAACCTAAGGCCCCAAGGAGATGATGGGGTGACTCATCCTAGATGCCCAAAATATGGAAGGAAACATGGTGGTATATATTGGAGGAACACGGGTGCATGCTTTGAGTGTGGTGAAATGTGCCACAAAATCCCGGATGCCCATATGTTCAAAAAAGTGTAAAGGTGGTGATGTTGATCAAGGAAGTGCTCTAAAACGTAATCGATTCTATGCTCTCCAAAGAAGGTAAGGAGAGGATATGATTCCCAATGATGCTACTGATAAGTTAGAGATTTTCCTTGATTTTATTGTGCATGCTTTGATAGCCTGGAAGTCGTTATTTCTTTCCATTATTCCTTGTTGCTAGTAAGATTCGATTATGTGAGACTATTTATGCTAGAAGGGCTTGTAAGGTTTGTTCCATGTTCTTGTTGCATAAAGTCTTGTCTTAAGATCTTTGTTGAATTTGATTTGATGGATTGGAGGTCTTAAGGTGGTGTAGCTACATGTATATCACGCTCCCAATGAGTGTAGGACCCATAAGGTTATGATAGGATGGTTGAGGATAGTCAATTTATTTGGTCAATAACAATGGGTTAGTCACTTCTCTAAAATTGATCTTTATTTCAGGTTTTGTCTCTAACTGAGGATGAGGGTAGGTTATATTCCTAAGTTTTTTTAAATTCTTTTCCGGACTAGGGGTGAGCATTTGATTATTGTTGGAGTTGTTTGGTTGACTTATGCACTAGTTAAGTTTATGGGTTTCATGAATAGGGTCTTAAAATCCTACCTTGACATGTGTTGTGGTGGTCTCTAGTGGTGGTGCATTGATTTATTTAGAGCTTGTGAATCATTTGGGGGTAGTGTTGCAAGTCTTGGATGATTAGGAGATTGTTGCTAATTATAATAGGTGAGAATGGAAGATAACAAGAAGGTGGTTAAAATTCTCTAAGAATTATGATATAAGTGTGCATTATTTTTCCCGATAAGGCTAGTATTGTGGTTGATGCTCTAAGTGGCCTAGCATGTGTTGATGATGGTGGTAAAAATATGACTTGAGGGGTCCATTGTTTGTCTAGATTGAGGGATTAGGTTGGAGGAAGTTGAGCATGGTACGGTAGTATTTTTGATGGTTTTAAATCTTCTTTGGTTAAGAGGTCTAGATTAAGCAAGGCCTTGATTCCACCTTATTAGAGTTAGACATTTTGGGTGAAAAGATGGTAGAGTGGAGGTAGTCTCCCATAGGGGGAGATGGTAGTTCGTGGCGACAAGTAGGATAGGTGTGGTTAAGGTTGATAAACGAGTTTTGGTTGTTGGTCCTTATAGGATGAAGAGAGAAGTTAGTAAGGTTGCATAAGTTTGGGGATTGCTTATGGATAGGGGTTTGGTCAGTCTGGTTCTTCATGATTCTAGGTTGATGGGATGTGTGGGTGACTATACTACTATAGAACTCCTTGAGATTATGGGTGATGTGGAGGATAAGTTCACTTAGAAGGAGGTCCCGGTGGAGGTATTGGATGGATGAGTGGAGAAGTTGAATGATGAGGATGTAGTGTTCATTAAGGCCCTTTGGAAGAGTCATCTATTCGTACGTGTTTTCGAGAAGCCGATATAGGCATGGAGAAGCAATATCTGTATTTCTGTCATTCTATTGAAGCTTATGGTGACATGTAAAGTCCTTTCTATGATTCCATGTCTTATGTTTCAACCCTATGTCATTCACATGCATCCATGTTTAAGTTGGCAAGTTTATAATGATTTTATACTTATGTTGAGATTTTGAAAATAGTGTCTTAAAGTGTATTGTTGCATTCTTGTTCAGGCTAATCTCGTTATGATTACTCTTCTCTTGTACGTTTCTTAGACATTAGGGGATGAAAGTTCCCAAGGGGAAAAAAATTGAACTGACCTCAAAAAAACTGCATGAAAATGTGCCTTGGAATGCCTAGAAATCCGTGTGTGATATCAAAAATCCAACTTCATATTATTGTTCAGGGGGTCCAAATTAGGAGGAAAAGGGTCTAACGCCAATTTTGGAGCAACCGTATCAAAATATAAAAATAACAAAAACGCGATTTAGGAGGGTCGACTTTAAAGGGGCATATCTCTTAGCACACAAAGAACAGGGTGGCCCATGACCTACTAAATTAAATCTCTTTGAATCATCTTTCCAATGCACTTCCTTTCATCTCATTCCGAGTTCGGATGAAGATATGCCCATTTTCATAAAACTCATTGGTGCATAAATGCAAATTCCAGTGAGTAATCCATGTCTCGGACAAATGTTATTTTGGTCCTGTTTTTTTAATTTCGATCCAAGACTTTCAATTCTTGGGCCTAAGGGTTCCCATACTTGAAAATTCCTATAGTTAGCCTTATTTCATCCTCATATCATCCTAAACATTTCCCAATACTCACTCAAACACTTAGACTAATATTTCTCTCAAAATTCAAATCCCAAAACTCAAGACCAATCTTAAGGATTTCATCAAGGATTTCATTCAAGCTTCATATCTCCATCTCCAATCTTTCTCAAGTTCATCTCCAAAGCTAAGGTATGTGGGTTTCTTTCATGGTTCCTTTCACCCATAATACCCAAGCCAATGTTTACTCAAATTGCATGATTTAAAGTTGAATTACATATGGGTCTTGCATATTATGAAATTCACTGCACGCTATGCTACAGCTATGTAAAGTTGTGACTGTTTGCTATGTTTTGAGTTATAAATCTTCGATCTATTGTAAGATCTGATGAGTGGTTTTGAGGTATATTTCTTGAGGGTGTTACAAGGTATTTATTAATGGTTTTACAATGGATTTTCTTGCGTGATTTCATCTTTATATTTTATATTTTATACTAGCATTACACAACTGCCAAGTGTTTGATAAAATCTCCGGCTAAGGTTCCTTGAGAAATTGAAGGTCCAATGCATGTATTATGAGTTGAATGATGTTATGAGGATTACATGATGACTTCACGATGACGATAGGGATGTCTATATGAATTGTTTCATGGGAAGGTACCTATGGGGTTACATGTAAATTGTTGGGTTCTTATGTTTGTTGTATTCTTGGTAAAATGAGGAGTTCTTTCTTGATGATTGAAATGTAATAGTTGAATGAGCTAGTTTAATGATTCCTACCAAAAAGGCTATGTCATAAGTTAGAGTTACTAATGATTCCTACCAAAAAGATCATATCATAAGGTATGGGCATCCTACCGAAAAGGCCATGCCATAAGGTAGAATAGCTAATTGTGCCTACCAAAAAGATTATATCGTAAGGTATGGACATCCCACAAAAAAGGCTATGCCGTAAGGTAGAAAGACTAAAGGTTCCCACCGAAAAGATCATATCGTAAGGTGTAGACATTCTATTGAAAAGGCCATGCCATAAGATAGAATGAATCATATTTCCTACCCAAAAGATGATATCGTAAAGTAGAGGATGTCTTATACTACCTACCAAAAAGACTATGTCATACGGTAGGGGTATTGATAACACTCTCCAAAAAGGTTATACCATAAGGTGAGTGGGGGTCATTTGGACCATTTCATGAAGGTTAGTATAAAGGGGTTGGAGTATGTTTCCTATATTAAGTTTGCATTCCTTGTTCATGATTTACAAGCATGTTTTTTACCTTAAGCATTGAACATGCATGTCATGTTGACGTTATACCTATCCTTTGATTATGATTATGCATTTTGATTATGTTACCTATCCCTTGCTAGCATTGCTTCTCACATACTTAGTACATTCAAACGTACTAATGCATACTCTATGCCAACATGATGTTACCATGTAGGAAACGGAGCCCCACTTTGAGCATTCTCCTCCACGTGGTTGCTTAAGCTTATTGGTGAGTCCTGCAGTCTGGGGATGTTACTTTTGATATCTTGCTATGTATTAAGACATTCGCTCTTTTGATTATGTTTTGACTATGAGGGTGAGCCCTGTTGCTTTGTCTTGGCCCCCGCTCTTATCTTTAGGTAGTAGAGGTGTTGTTGGACATATGGTGTATCTATTTTTTGAGCCTGAATCTATTGACTCTTGTTGCTTATGATATGAAATGGGTTCCCTTAGTCCTAATTTACCTTTGTTTATGCTTATTTTTTATTGTCATTTTAATGGCTTCCGCGGCCAAGAATTTGTATTGATATGCTATGAGGCTTGTTTGGGGTTCCTTTGGGTTCCCCATTTGCCGGTCACGTCTAGGCCCTAGGCTTGGGTCGTGACACCAACTCCTTCATCACTGCGCTCATGTTAGTAGGCCTAGAACCCTTGAGCCTCCGCTGGACTCTTGCCTTGAAAGCATTGACTCGGGTATCCACTGCTCTAATTTTCTCATCAACCAAACCATGGGTGAATACCTTCATCCTCTCCTCTGAGACCTGTATGGTCTGACATGTGTTGATAAGGCCAGTAGCCTAACCTCTGTCGCAGCCACCCTGCATACCGGTGCCTGCAATGTAACAACAGAAATAAGAGAATCAACCTATAATGTGGATATTGCTGGTGCTGGAGTACTGAAGGATGGCGTGGACTCAATCTCAACAACTGGTGAAGACTTTGTAGTAGCTAGAGTAGTGCTGGTGGTAGCTGGAATCGAAGGCTTAACAGGGAATTGATCTAGGATGGTCGGAGGATCTACTCATGGTAGGGCCATCGGGTTCTCATCTGCCTTAATCAGGCTTAGATCCATGGTGTGTAGGGCCTCTACATGTGGGTCCAAGTGAAGGGAGACACATACCCCTACCTCATTACACAATCTATGTATCAGGATAGGAAAAGGCAATGAGGTCTGAGTACGAATCGCCGACTCGTGGATCTGTTCGGCCATGACTCGGGCCCAGTCAATATCGTAGCCAGCTAGAATGCTAGCTAGTAGTACAGCTCTCTCCAGGGTGATCACATTATCTGTAAAGGTGGGTCTGATGCGCCAACGGATAATAGACCATCAGAACTTGGCTCGGAATAAGAGATAGGATTTCATGATTGGATCAGCATGGTTTGTAAGCCACGTAGTCTCGAAACTCTCTTTCCATATCCGGCTGGCTACCCACCTGAGCAACTCTATCTTCATATCCACATTCTTCTCACTCACCGCTTTCCTCATCTTTGCAATTCTATCATCATACTCTGCAGTGGAATCAGGTACCATGTAGTTTGGCCCGAACTGAACCCTTCTGATAGTCTCTTCTAAAATATCAACAACTTCACCCTGCACTAGAACTTTTCGTAGCCTTGGCCACTCTATAGGTTTCTTACCTCGAGGAAGATCTTGGAGAACCGTGGAATAATATACGGCATAAAATTCTCGAATAAGATATGGGGCATACCTGCCCAACTTTTGTGACAAATATGCAAGCCCGTGATAGTTGATCTTTGCTTCCAAGTCAAGCACTACTCAATCCAGAATCACTGAGTCTTGATTCCTCATGAAATTGTCAAACTGGTCTTCCTGGACCCTTTGGTTCCAACCCTTTATCATATATCTCTTGCATCCTTGGAACACCCCATCTGGTATTTCTGGGGTTTGTGGAAGTGACAGTAGTAGTAGGATCCACCGGAGGTTGAGATTCAGTCCTATCATGTTGGACATGAGATGCCTCAATGTACCCTGACTCTGAAAGTGAAAGACCATCATCCAACCCGTTGTCATTGCCCTACTCTTCAGACTGGGAGGGACTAGTGACTTTCGTCAGTATTAGTGCAACGCGGGCTCAAGACTGAGGCACATTTTCCTCGGGATCTATCCAAACTCTGTGTACTTCCACAGAGCCCTCAAAGTGTTCATCATCATATGGGTCATCCCTCAACTGTCTTCCTGGAGCTCTAATAGGTTCTTTCTAGCCTTTGAAGCCATATAACCTGAAAATTCAACTCACAAAAATATAACATGAGCACCATATTGTTTGAAATAGATAGAAACTGTGAAAATAAATTAACAATAGTAACCTAAACACTAAATGAAAACTCAAACATAGCGCACTGATTTAGCTGCAGATTTGTAGGTACGAGGAACAGGTACGACTCATAGAAAGACCTATGAGTTGTACAAGAGCCTCGTATGCTGAGGTACCTAGAAGATGACATTCTGATCACAGAAATGAGCTTTAGGTACTACTCGTAGGATGAACTACAAGTCATAGTCTAGGCTCGTAGTCAGGAGCATAATACAATTTAAAATAAGGCGAATCCTATTAGTTCATCACTATGATTCATAATGAGCCTTAAGAGTCATAGGTGGGTCTCATATGGTGAGTGTGAAGGAACCTCAAGTGACTGGTGCCTCCTACGAAGGGCCACTATGACCTGCAGGGTGACCTATGACTCGTAGTGGGTCCTCGTGGTAGGAAACAGAACCCACTTGTGGTGCCTACAACCTTCTTACAAGAACCAAGGATCAAGCAAAACAAAATATAAAGCATCGAAGAAGTATGTCATCACAAACACACAATGACACCATGAATTATGTTAGTACAACCTACTAGAACACCTCAATTAAACAACAATTCCCAATTACTTTCACGAAATACCCAAGATTAACTAGTCTCCAAGGCATACTCATCAACAACAATACACGGAATTGGAGATTCTAAAAGAGTTCACACTAATTCTTGACATGGATATCATGAACCAATCTATTTGTACACACCAATATCCCCATATTTCAACTCTGACATAATTTTGAAAAATGATCACACCAATATTCACACATTAAACTCAAATGATCAGCACGTCAATGTTACAATCACCTAACAAGAGCAATCATACCATTTAAAATCATCCTAGGGAATTTAGCAGGCCTAAAACCCAATGTTCATGCTCATACAATCAGTTTCTCATGTAAACACTCACTATGGTCAAAAAATTAACATTCATTCAGAAATATTCAAAGATCACAACATGTGTGTGCCAAATTTAACCACGAAAGCTTAAGAAATGATCGAAAGAAGATCAACTAGATGCACTAAGAGAACAAAGAGAGTGCCGAAATCCTAGTGAAGCTATGCCGGAAAACTTGCCGGATTCCAGTGGGAACTGACAGAAAATTTGGTCGTGGGAAGATGAAAGGAGTTATGGAAAAGCTTTGGGGGAAAGTAACTGGTCAAAAATTTGGGAAAGTAGGGGTCAAATGAATTGTGACCCCTTTTTATATCAAACCGGGTAAGCTTTTAAATTTCTGCAGATTGGGTCTACGAAACCCCAACTACAAGTCGTAGGATGTCCTATGACTCGTAGGTCCTGGTCTTGTTGAAACGACCCCAAAAAGTGCCAAAAATGTACCTCAAAATGCCTGAAATTTTAATTTTCATATATCTAAAAATTCGTTCCTTATTTCGAAAATTCGACTTCATATTTGTGATTAGGAGGTCAAAATTAGGTGAAAAGGGTCTAACCTCGATCTAAGGGCGATAGAATAGCAATTATAAATTTTTAAGGGACAATTTCTAGTGAGTTATTTGCGATGCTTCTACGATACGCCTTGGCCTTGCTTTAGTACAAATCCCTCTCCGCATCCTCTCCATGATATGGAGATGTGTTTTTATATCATCCTAAACATTTTCCAATACTCCCCAAAACACAGCCATATTTTCACTCAAAATTCCAAGATTCAAAACCCTTATTCAGATTTAAGGATTCTCTTTTAACTTCAAGTCTCCATTGTCAACCTTCACCAATAACATCTCCAAAGCTAAGGTATGTGGTGTTGAATCATTGGGTCGTTTCACCCATGGTGCCTAAGCCTCCTTTTTACTAATATTGTATGATCTAAAGTTGATTTTTACATGTGGATCTTGTATATTGAGAAATTTACTACATAGTGATTTTAGTTCATGAAATTATGGTTATTTTAGCATGTTTTGAGCTTCAAATCTTCGATCTAATGTTGGATTTGATAAGGGATTTTGATGTGAATGTCTTGAGAATGTTTCAATCTATTGATTGATGGTTCTACAATGGATTGTTTGGCACGATTTCATCTCTAAATTTCATCATCTTTTACCCCCATTACACATCCCCAAGGTGTTTGATAAAATGTTCGATTATGTTTTCATGAGGAAATGAAGGTCCAAAGCATGAGATGTGATATGAATGATCTTATGATGATGAAATGAGCTTATGGATATGATTATTACTATATGAAATATTGCACTAGAGACTATATAAAATCCTATATAAAGTGTTGCATTAGACAATGCCCGATCCGGGGGACAAGAAATGATGTTGGGGGTTTATACTCATCAACCATGCGAGGGGTTTATACTTTGTCACCATGTTGGTAAGGTGTGATTGCCATCAACCATGTGAGGGGTTTATACTATATAACGACCAAGGGTTTTATACCTTGAATAGCTAGCTTAGTCTCTTCTACACATATGATATTCTATATGAGTATGGATTACTTAAGCATGTTTTACTTATGTATTGATCATACATGTAATATTGCTATATCATGCCTATTGCCTATTGTTATGCATGTTGACTTTGAAGCTTATCTCTTGTTGCATTGTATCCCACATACTTAGTACATTCAAACGTACTAACGCGTACTCTTACCTATATGATATCACTATGTAGGAATCGGTACCCAAGTTGATCATCCTCCTCCTCCACATGGCTAGACAGTTCTATTCCAAGCTTGTTGGTGAGTCCTCCATTTCGGGGATTTTCGTTTATGTTTTTCTCTTATCTATGTTCAACTTGATTATGAGAGTGAACCCGATTACTTTGTCTTGGCCCCCGCTCTATCTATGTATGTAGAGGAGTTTGTTGGACAAGTTATGTATTTATGATATGAGCTATCATTCCTTGTCTCTTGATATTGATGTGTTGCAAAGTGTTCCCTTATCCCCAATGTCCCATTCTATTCTACATATCTTTTATATGCTTCCGCGACTAAGGATATGTAATGACAAGCTAAGAAGCTTGTTTGGGGTTCCTTTAGGTTCCCCATTCATCATGTCACGTCTAGGCCCTAGGCTTGGATCATGACAAACTTGGTGTCAAAGAACTAGTTTGATAGGTCCTCGAAGTCCAACACACCGCATCGATTAGAATCCTATTCATGGTTGTGAAGTGCTCCATAACTATAAATAGGAGGCTATGACACATTTTAGGAAATGTTTCCCTTCTTCATGTTCTAATTAGTGCTAAAGAGTTGTGATATGTGTTTCCCCCCTAACGATTGTTCTGTACTATGCTAGATCATGTCGAATACTAGAGGAAGATGGGCCCAAACTCCTAAGGAGAAACCTATGAATGGTGAGCTCCTGGATGCTCTTACTATGCTTGCCCAAGTAGTGTCCAACCAAGTCCAACAAGGAGCCCAAGCCTCTCATGCTAACAACCCAGGATCTAGGGTAAGAGACTTCATGAGGATGAATCTTCTGGTGTTTCACGGGTCAAAAGTGGCTGAAGATCCATAAGAGTTTATTGATAAGGTCTATAAAATCTTATCTATCATGGGTGTTGGTCCAAATGAGAATGCAGAGTTGGCGGTGTACCAACTCAAAGGGGTGGCCCAAATTTGGTTTGATCAATGGAAGGGTGAGAAGGGCTATAGCTATGTGGTGCTTTAGGAGGAATTCAAATCGGTTTTCCTTAATAGATTCTTCCTTCTTAAGCTTAGGGAAGCAAAGTTGGCTGAGTTTATGAACTTGAAACAAGGTACTATGAGTGTGAGGGAGTATGCCCTCAAATTTAATAAACTTTCGAAGTATGCTCCTCACTTGGTGGCCGATCCTAAATCAAGGATGAATAAGTTTGTTATGGGACTAGGTAAGTGAAGAATGATAGACCACCTTGCTTATTAGTGATATGGAGTTGTCTCGATTGATGACGTATGCCGAGTAAATGGAAGAAGAGAAATTGAGAAAGAGGAGGGGCCAAGAGGCCAAGAGAGCCTGATTTGAGTGGCAAGTTCCACAAGGGTGCTAGATTTCGTCAAGACCAAGGGCCTCCTCATACTTCTAATAGGGGGTTTTCTAATGACCTCCCTAGGTCACAGGGTGTTGGTAGGATGGTTCCTAATGATGTGTGCCCTAAATGTGGAAAAAGCCATGGAGGCCCATGTTTGAGGGGTTCTAATGCATGTTATGAATGTGGGGACCTTGGTCACAAGAAAGTAGATTGTCTAAGAAATCATTGCAAGGTCCAGGGTGCTAATGTGGTCCCATTGGGTAGAGATGGTTCTCAAGGTGGTTCCCCAAGGCACAATCGATTCTATGCTCTACATGGGAGGCAAGGGGTTGGTGAAGTCTCCGATATTGTTACCGATATGTTAAAAAAATTTATCTTGATGTATATGCTTCGATTAATCCGGGTGCCACCCTTTATTTTGTTACCCCCTTTGTTGCTAAAAAAGTTCCATGTTGACTCGGAGTTGTTGCATAAGTCATATGAGGTGCCTACTCCTATTGGTGCATATATTGTTGCTTGGAGGGTGTATAGAAATTGTACGATTTGCATCTTGCATAAAATCTTACCTTATGATCTTGTTGAATTAGATATGGTTGATTTTGATGTTATTCTTGGGATGGATTGGTTGGACGCCTACTATGCTTCTACTGATTGTAGAACCCATAGGGTCAAGTTTTAATTCCCAAATGAACTCGTCCTTGAATGGGAAAGTCATGATTTGGTAGTGAGGGGTAGGTTCATATCATGCAGTAAAGCCCATAAGTTGATTTCTAGGGGGTGTTTGTATCATCTTGTGAGGGTTAAAGATGTGCAGTCCAAGGTCCCTTCCATTGAGTCAGTCTCCATTGTGAACGAGTTTCTTGATATCTTCCCAAATGACCTTCCTAGTATCCCTCCCGAAAGAGAGATAGATTTTTGCATAGATCTCCTTCCCGACACTAAATCTATCTCCATTCCCCCTTACCGTATGGCCCTGGTAGAGTTGAAGGAGTTAAAGGAGCAATTGAAAGATTTGTTGGAAAAGAGATTTATTAGACCTAGCCAACCACCTTGGGGTGCACCGGTGTTATTTGTAAAGAAGAAGTATGGGTCACTTAGAATATGCATTGATTTCCGGCAACCCAATAGGGTCATTATAAAGAATATATATCCTCTTCCAAGGATTAATGAATTGTTTGACCAATTACTGGGGCTAGTATTTTCTCTAAGATTGATCTTCGGTCCGGGTACCATCAAGTGAGGGTGAGGGAGTGTGATATTCGTAAGATGGCCTTCCGGACTAGATATGGGAATCATGAATTTATGGTGATGTCCTTTGGATTGACTAATGTGCTGGCCATCTTCATGGACCTAATCAATAGGGTCTTCAAACCCTACCTTGATTCCTTTCTTGTGGTCTTCATTGATGATATTTTGATCTATTCCCATAGTAAGGAAGAGCATATAAGCCATTTCAAGGTTGTGTTGCAAAGACTGAGGGAGGAGAGATTATATGCTAAATGACAAGTGTGAATTTTGGTTAAAGGAGGTTTCATTCTTGGGTCATGTGGTGTCGGGGGATGGTATAAAACTGGATCCTAAGAAAACTGATGTGATTAGGAACTGTCCTAGACCATTTACGCCATCAGACATTAGGAGTTTCTTAGGCCTTATGGGTTACTATAGAAGGTTTGTGAATGGGTTCTCCTCCGTTGCTTCTCCTATGACAAAATTGACTGAAAAGAAGTTGAAGTCTGTGTGGAGCGATGAATATGAGAAAAGTTTCCAAACATTGAAAGATAGACTTGTGTCCGCTCCTATATTGTCACTACCAAATGGGCTTGAGGGTTTTGTGATGTATTGTGATACATCAAGAGTTGGTTTGGGTTGTGTGTTAACGCAAAATAGTAAGATCATAGCTTATGCTTCTAGACAACAAGGTGCATGAAAAGAACCACCCTACCCATGATCTGTAATTGGCCGCCGTTGTGTTTGCAATAAAGATTTGGCGTCATTATTTGTATGGAGTGCATGTTGATGTCTTCACCGATCATAAGATCCTTCAATAAGTCTTCACTCAAAAATATCTTAACTTGAGATAAAGAAGGTGGCTAGAACTCCTTAAGGACTATGACATGAGTGTGCATTACCATCTGGGTAAGGCAAATGTTGTGGCGGATGCTTTGAGTCGGGTGTCAATAGGTAGCCTAGATCGTGTGAATGTTGGTGATGGGGAGATGTCTAGAGAGGTGCATAGATTGGCTAGATTGGGGGTGAGGTTAGAAGTTATGGGTTGTCACGCCCAAAGTCTCGTTAAGGCGGACTGCACCCGTTGTCGATAAGGCTAGGGAGAACCAACTTGTATCCATGCACTTTCTGTATATATTATAAGCGATTTCTTCATTCAACATGCCTTTGAGAAAGTAAAAAGTTATAACAAGCCAAAAGAAAATGCATATGGCTAGACCGTTGGGGCCATATTGTCTATGGCTAAGCCGTCGGGGCCATGTTGTCTAAAGTAGGAGACATTACCGCACTTTAATTTACATAGTGTACAAAGACTCTAGATAAGGAAAAGTATTTGATAAGGGTCGGGAAATGTCCCGCCACTAAATATACAATACAAAAATGTAAGCTCTAGACACACAAATCTCCGAAGCAACCTGGAGCTTGGTAACAACAGTTGGATATCCAGTACTCCTACTGGCGAGATCTACTAGCACCTGCACCTACAGCATGAAATGCAGGTCCCCCATAAGCGACGTCAGTACTAGATAATGTACTGAATATGTAAGGAAAGAAATACTTTATATGAAGTAACAACTCAAATGAAACTATGCACTAGTGTAAGGATAAGAGACCACCTTTAGTTATACTGTGGGATCATGTACTTTATGTTCTTTTTATTACTTTACCTTTACTGTATAATATGTGCCTAATATGTAATACAAATGACCAGCTGATCAGTGGTAAATCTATATCGGGATCGGCCCTGGATAGGCTTTTCCTTTCACCCTATGGGCTACCCTCCCCTGATAGAATCGACCCTTGCTAGGTGATTCTTCCACCCCTTTGGTTACCACCCATCAATAGGTAATATACTTTATCTTTCAATTACTTTTGAGATAATTCTTTTGGTGGTCGTAATATTGGAGTTGTAGGACTGCAGATACAACATATGACATGTAAATAATCACAAAAGACAACACCACAATAAAAGGAGTAGGTTACACAAATAATGAAATGCATAAGAGGTAGAACAACATATGAACTTTATTTAGTAGAATGAACTCGTGTAGCTTAGTATCCAAGTATGTATGTAGATTTGAAGGTGACTATGTATGGGAGCATATGAACATGTGAAAAAGTTGAGACACAGTTAATAGTTGTGTCGAAGTTGGTAAGTGGCTTTATGTTCCAAGAAGGGATCTATGTTTCATGCCAAATAATATGAAATGAAGTAGCCTTATATACCTCGCTATACGACCTCGCTATTACCTTTGGATAACCTTACCTTCCTCCAAATATTTATCTACAACATAGTAGGTCATAAAACTAGCATTAGTAGCCAATAGTTACATCTTGGCAGCCCAATCTCATAAAAAACAACATACGAGCAGCAGGCAGATAATTATAAACCTGAGCGTATTCTTTCAACATTTTCGGCCCTAATCGTATTTTCTAATACACATTCTCATATACATATCATATGCATCCTGTTTTGGCTCCATAATAGTCTTACAACATCCCAGAAGGAACAACACATAACAATTTTACACAACATACAAATAGGCGGTATAATGTTACATCCCTTCGCTACATTTTGACGTCGATAATTCGAAACCTATTCCAACTTTGACCAAATAGTCCCCACCATATATACACATAAAACCAATCCTAAAACTGTTCAAAAATAGTCCTCAAAATAGGTGGAGGACGTAAGACCATAGTCCTCATTCAATTAGTCCACAAGTTCCTATTACGAGCACAATTACAATATCACACAAGAACTCACTTTTGCGGATTGTAAAAATGGTGCAGCATCCTTTATACATCATTATAGAACCAATACTCATTAAGAATAGTAGCCTTCATTCATAATCAATCCAACCAAAAAGGGAAAAGCTTCCAAATAAATAAGAAAATGTACAACAACTTTTGGAACACATGTTGTCCAACAATTTCAGCAAAGGTATAATCCACTTAGCCTCTTGTTTTACATAAGAAAACCATACTAAACACATAAGTATTCTTACTTACATTTACCCTCAAGGTGTAGGACTTCTCCAAGAACCCTAAAAGCCTCTTGTGACTGCTTGTAAAGTCAAGAAACAGTTGAGAGAGAACTTGCAAAAGAATCTAATTTTTTTTGTTCAAGTTAAAATAGCTTATGGGAGTTGTTTTAAACCCTTTTTAAAGGGATACTTTTGCCGACCTACTAAGGCATTTTTAGCCTTACTTTATTAAGCTGGTGATGCAGCTTCTTTTCCCTTTCACTTGGGCCTTATTGGGTTCAAATTGGTTGGGCCTTGGCTGCCCACTTTTCCCTTTTCTC
>JAABOM020077818.1:0-33265 GCA_011800125.2 Solanum clarkiae | reverse complement strand
TTTTGAAAGTTCTTACTTTTTTTAATTTTCTTGTGTTGTTTGTATGAATTGAAGATATATTATCTTGTATGTTTCCCTATTTGATTTTATGTATTTATTTTTATTAAAACATATTTAAAAATATTGACAAATTTAATACTTATAATAATTAAGGATGTTTTTATAAATTTATAAGTTACGATACAGTACCGTACAGTCAAATCAAACAACTAATTATCATTAAACATTAGCAACTCATACTTTCTATCTAAACATTGTACAGTATTGTATCGTATAATATCATACCATACCATACAATATGAAATCATGACAAACCATCATCTAAATAGAGGGTAATCTCCCATAGGAATCTTAGGTCGCCTTCAAGGATTCTAAATCCCTTACTCATATGCTTTTTGAAACCTTGTATATGCATGATCATAATCATATGCATCAGTTCACAGTCAGTAAGCTTAAAATCATAAAAGTAAGATAGATTCATGCATAATTATAAAATAGAAAATCATTTGAAACTAAATTGGAGGAACCCAATCATAATGTTCCATAAGCATCAAAGCATACTTACGAAAATCCACGTGATTTGAAGTAATTCATGCATGTTCTAGAATATAAACATAATCTAAATCATAAATTAAACATTTGAAATCAAAGTCATGAAAACTCTATTTGGTCATGCTTGAAATTAAGGAATAATGATGAAAAATTGGTTGGGATCCATGGGTAAAACGTACCCATGATGAAAACTCACATACCTTGATGAAGATTTAAAGGAATTAAGATGAACTTCACTTGAACTTGTTGGGTCTTCAATGAAATCATCAATTGGAGTAGAGAGACCTTGAGAGTGAATTGGAGGAGTGAATTTGGTGTCTAAGTGTTTGAGTGTAATTGGAAGACCTTAGGCAGGTTAGGGTATTATTAGAAGGGTAATTTAGTCCAAAAATGTCCAAGATAGAGATTAGGAATTAGGGAAAAGACCCAATTGCCCTTACAAATCACAAGTTTTAAATTAGACGGGACCCCTGCACGAAGGTCCCACCACATCCTATTATGGGGACCAGAATCGTGGTGGGTGCCTTGAAGCAAAAATATGTCCTGGGAGGGTGCCCTCCATGACCCCACCAGGAAGCAAGGTGGGTTTCACAGTGGGTTACCTCACCAAGGCAGCCCCCAAACATCTCCACACCACTAAGGTGTACCACCATGAGGCCCCTTCACAAGCCGTGGTGCACACCACGAGCCATGAAGGGTCTCTTGTTGGGATACCTTCACAATTGTTTTCTAGAAATTTCATTTCTTGGGCTTTTGTTTCTAACTTCCAATGATGGTGCCTTACAACATCTCCCTCTTGGGATCATTCATCTTCAAATGAAATGGAAGTTAGCTCGAGTAGAGTAAAGTGAATTTGAACAACCCAGTGTGAGCGCAAAATGCAATTTAAACATCAAAATTGTAAAATCTGTAAGTCTTTGCAGTGAACATCATTTAAAACCAGTTTCATGAGCATGCATGCATGTGTTACGACATGACTATGCAAGAATGAAAGGCTGTGGATCGTTAGAACATGAATGACCTAATATCTTAGGCTTGAGTAGAGTGGGGAAAGGTAAAGATATTGTTTTATCATGTCCGACTCCACTTCCCATGTAGCAGTCTCAACTTGTTGGTTCCTCCAAAGGACTTTAACCGCATGTTCCTTTTTTTGTAGCCTCTTCACTGTCAGTTCAAAATCTCAATAGGAATCTCCTCATAAGTCAAATTTTCTCCAACATCTAGATTCTCTAAAGGGACAATAGAGCTTGGGTCTCTTGTGAATTTCCTCAACATGGACACATGAAACACCAAATAAACCAACACCATCTTTGATACTAGGTCCAAACTATATACTACCTTGCCAATCCGCTCCAAGACCTTATAAGGCCCTACATACTGGGGACTCAAGTTACCCTTCTTGCCGAACTGCATCACAAGCTACATAAGTGAAACCTTCACATACATCTAATCCCCTACATAAAACTCAATATCTCTCTTCCTAACATCAAAATACGACTTTTGGAAACTTTGCGTCGTGTTCAATTTTTCCCGTATGAGCTTCACCCTCTCCATAGAATCCAACACCAAATTAGGATCGATTAGTGCTCTCACCAATTTTGAGCCAACCTACCAAAGATCTACATGTTCTCCTATACAAGGCCTCAAATGATTCCATCTCAATACTAGCATATATTATCATAGGGAAACTTAATGAGCAGTAAATGATCATCTCACTGGCCCTCGAATTCCAACACATATGTCCTTAAGACTATGAATTATTCTTCCTGTTGGCCTATTAATTAGAGGATGAAAAGCAGTGCTCAAGTTTATTTTGGTACCAAGTCCCTTTTTGAAATGACTTCCAAAAAAGAAAAGTAATTAGGTACCGCGATCCAATATGATAGACAGTGGGACACCGTGTAACATCACCAGCTCTCTGATGTACAATCTAGCATAATCCTTAGCTCTAAAAGAATTCTTGATCAGTATGAAATGCTAACTTAGTCATTCTATCCATAATCACCCAAATGGAATCATATTGCTTCAAGGTATGAGGCAAACCTATCACAAAATCCATATCATATCTTCTCATTTCCAAGTAGAAATCTCAATGTCTTAGGCTAGGCCACCAAGCCTTTGATCAACAATCATCACTTCTTGGTAATTTGGTCACTCCACAACAAACATAGTTGTGTCCCTCTTTATGTCCTTCCACCAATACACCTCCATCAAGTCCCCATATGTTTTAGTGGATCCGAGATATATGGAATATAAAGAGTTATGGCCTTCCTTAGAATTAGATCTCTTAAACCTTAATTTTTGAAACATATAACAAGCCTTGGTAGCAAAGCACACCATCTACCCCTTATGAGAAAACATGTACCTTCTTTTTAGCAACTAGCTTCTTGAACTCAACTAATGTCAGATCTAGGTATTGCTTTGCCTTAACATCTACTACCACCGATGATTTAGACCCATTTTGCACGTGGATGCCACCCTCATTGGAATCACTCAACCTTACTCCCAACTGCGCTAAACGGTGCACATCCTTCACTAACACTCTATTTGCCTCGTCCACATAAGTCACACTACCCACTGACAATCTACTTAGAGCATCAACTACAATATTTTCCTTGCCCAAATGATATTGCACAGTCATGTCATAATCTTGGAGGAGTTCAAGCCATCTTCTTTGCCTCAGACTTAGGTCAATTTGACTAAACACATATTGCAAACTATTGTGGGTCGATAAACACATCAACATGCACCCCATAAAGGTAATGACGCCAAATTGTAAAGCAAACACCACAACCGCTAATTCAAAATCATGTGTTGAATAATTTTGTTTATGCACTTTTAGCTGCCTCAAAGCATATGCTTTGACCTTTCTAGAATACAACCCAATTTCACATGTGAAACATCATAATAAACCACAAATCCATTCTAAGGTGCTGGTAGTTTCAACAATAGGAGTCAATGTAAGATGATCCTTCAAAGTTTGGAAACTTTTGTCACATTTGTCTGACTATTGGAATTTCATCTTCTTTGTGGTCAACTTGGTCAGAGGTACCACAATGGAGGAAACCTCTCAACAAACCTTCGATAATACCTTGCCAAATCCCAAAAGCTTCTAATGTCTTAAGGGGACAATGGTCTAGGCCAATTTTTTATCACTTCAGTCATTTTGGATCAACCTTAACTCCATCATCGGATACGAGATGCCTAAGGAATGTCACATCTTTCAACAAGAATTTACACTTGCTAAATTTTGCAAATAATTGCTTATCCCTCAAGGTTTGAATCACAACCATTAAATAATCAATATGCTTTTCCTCACTACACGAATAAATCAGTATGTTATTTATGATGACCACCACAAATGTATCGAGGTAAGGTTTGAACACTATATTTATTAGATCCATGAATATCGTCGGAGCAAGGACGATAAAACCAAAATTTCAAATTGACCATACCTTGTTAGAAATGTCGTCTTGGCAATATCATGCACCCTTACCCTCAACTGATGATAGCTGAAACGGAGGTCAATTTTGGAGAGGTAACTAGTCTGTTGCAACTGATCAAACAAGTCATCCATTCTCGATAATGGATATTTATTTCTTTATAGTAGCAATGTTCAATTGTTGGTAGTGTGTACACATATGAAGTGCCCCATCCTTCTTCCTTACAAACAACATGGAAGCAACTTATGATGAAATGTTTGACCAAATGGAACTATTTTCCAACAAGTCCTTTAACTGGTACTTTAACTCCACCGGCCCATCCGATATGGGAGCGTTGAGATAGGTTAGCTATCGGTGATGAGATTTATGGTAAAGTCTACTCCCCTTTCGGGAGGAATGCCAGGTAAATCTTCAGAAAAGATATCAAGAAATTCATTCACAACGAGAACTGACTCGTGAGAAAGAACTTCACAATTAACATCCCCAACTTTTATGATTTGGTAGATATACCCTTTGAAAGTCAACGCTCGAGTTTTTAGATAAGAAACGAATCAATATTTATATGCTGATTTACTACCTAACCATTCTAGAACCACTCATTAAAGATTTGGAACTTGACCTTATGGGTCCTATAGTATATGAAGGCATATAAACATGTAATCAATTCATCCCAAGAATAACATTGAAGTCAACCATATCACGTTCAACAAGGTCACAAGGAATAACTTTATATAACACTGACACAGGACAGTTTCGGTAGACTCTTTTGACTACAACTGACTCACCAGTAGGGGTATAGACTGAGAAAGGCTCTAATATGATTTTAGGACCCACATCAAACATAGTGTCTAGGAAAGGAGTGATAAATAATAAATTGAAACCCGAATCAAGGAATGCATACACATCAAATTTAAAAACCAACATACCGATAACCACATCGGGAGTCTCTTCCATATATTGCCTAGCATAAAGATCATAAAATTGATTATTATGTTGTGCCCCACCTAGTGGAGCCCTCGGTTGCCCTTTGTCTTTTAGGGCAATCTATCCTTGGGGATGACCTTCCTTACCTTTTTTGCCATACTCGGACACTCAGACAGCCTGCGACCTATCTTACTACACCCATAACAAGCATAAGAACCTAGCAAGAACCTTCCTCTATGATTTTTCCCACAAGTCGAGCATTTGGGAAAGTTTTGCCCACCACCACTTAATCCTTAGGGTATGGAAGCCTAGCCCTGTCAAACTTTTGATTTGGAGCTTGGAAAGGCCCTTGGCCTTAGGACCCGACCACCTCCAATACTGAATCTAGCATTTGAGAACCTACCTTCGAATAAGGCCCTCTTAGACTCCCTCATCCTCCTCTCCTTGATCATCTCACCTTCAATTTGCTCCGCATAAATCATGAGTCGAGAGATATCCATCTCTTCCACAAGCATAGCAGTCCAACATTCTCTGATAACCAAGTCGGATATCCTAATATGAACTTACTCATTCTGGCATGGGGATCAGCAACTAAGGATGGAGCATAGTTGGATAACTTCGGAGGTCCCTAACTTATGACTTTTGGCATATAACTTAAAAGCCACTTAAATAAAGTCAATCCAAACACTCCCTTAGTGAAATTGAGGGCATACTCCCTAATATTCATATTTTCGTATTTGAGGTCGATAAACTCTTTTTTTTGCCTCCCTAAGCTCAAGTGGGGGGAAACGGTCCAGAAATGAAAGATTAAAACCTCCCAACTAATTGGACCTTCAACCACTCTTTCAGACTTCCATTGAGTAAACCATATCTAGGCCTCTCTCTTGTGTTAATAAGTTTCCAATTCTGCATTTTGTTCTGAAAATACTCCCATGATGGCCAACACTCTTGAGAATCCTCGTCCACCACTGAATCATAGAACTTAGTATGTTTCATTTGGATGAAATCTCCCACCCTAGTTGCCGAGATAGACATATAAAGAGGAGTAGAAACCACACCTTTCATGGGCCTGATTTTACATAGATTGCAC
Organism: Solanum clarkiae; assembly: GCA_011800125.2. Classification (NCBI taxonomy): domain Eukaryota; kingdom Viridiplantae; phylum Streptophyta; class Magnoliopsida; order Solanales; family Solanaceae; genus Solanum; species Solanum clarkiae. The sequence goes on along the minus strand of JAABOM020077818.1, from coordinate 27,256 downwards.
CAACATAGCAACGGCGGTCCAAAACTCTGCATTTGTTACTTATTCTCCCAAAAGGTCATGAGGAGCTTGATCCGTGTTAGCACATACTTCCCTGGCTTGGGTGCTCTTCTTGGAGATATTTTCTCAAAAAGATCAAAGAATAATCTTTAGAACTTGGAAGCCTTAGGGCAAGCTCTACGACACAACATGAATCATTAAAAAAGTGAAGATCCTAAAATGCCTCATAGCTTCCTATTCATAGATGCGGTGCACTTCACACCCATGAACCAAACTATATAAGATATTACATCTCTTTAGGGCACTTCAAAATATTGTGCTATGATACCAAGTATGTCACGATCCAAACTAGATCCTAAGTGTGACATGGCGAACGAGATCCCCAAGATAACCCCAAACTAGTCTTCTTAGCATATCCTAAGCATTAACAGGTAATAAGTAAATACATATAAGCAGAAGCCAATATATGATCATACAACCATAGAAAAAAAAGAAAACATGAGAGATACAGTAATCGAAACACCCATACATAATGTCCAACAACCTTTAAGTAATAGACTAGACGAGGAGTAAGACATGTCCCTAGCTTACCTTTAATAAAATAAAAAGATAGTTTCAAGAGGCTCATCCATAACATAAAATCTAAAGATAGCAAGTTTCGTTACCAAAGCATGAGAACTCACCCGAACAGACTCTAAAATAAATCCAAATCTAACCCGAGGATGAATAGGAGGGTTATACATGTCCCTACATTGTAAAATAATATAGGCATAAAATATACATTAGTAAATGTACCAAGTATGCAAGCATGCAATACAGTAGTATACATGAGAAACATAACTAAGTAATACATGGGAAATGGGAGAAGTAGAACAAGAGTAAGGAAGGACTAACATTCCATGAATGGAGTGATGCATGATAACATAAAACCCATAGATATGTGGGAAATTACCATAACCGACAATAAAATCATGTGAGCTACAATATGAAATCCTAATATGGCCCCTAAATTGGAAAAGAGAAGTCCACTTTGAAAGTAGAAATCTACCCCACTAAGTGGGTGTCATGAGCTATTGGATCCACTAGAAAACCATATTGATAATCATAAATCTTACAGTCACACGTAGTTAAGGGATAATGAGATTTTGTATTATGACCATGCCTCAACTATGGGTACACCCCAATCCTAAGGTCCTTTTGGTGCTAAGTCAACATCCCATGAGATATGTAATATAGATATGAGATCATACTTATCAAAAATCATCATATATTTCATACTTTTCAAATAATCATGAGCATGATTACAAGCTCATAGTTCATAAAATCATGCATAGAAGTAGCTCATTTCATACCCAATGTAAAGTGGGAAATGCGCTCCCATCATCAGTATATTGTCCATAACCATACTAGCGTTCTAGGTCACCTCTTAGGATCCTAAGTCTCCCATAGAGATCTTAGAATACCTTGAGGGATCCTAAATGTCCTATTCATAAGCTTGCTTGAAGCTTTGTACATTCATGATCATAATTATATGCTGAAAGATACGAGAATAACATGGGTTCACATTCAATAAGCTTAAAATCATGAAAGTAAGATAAATTCATGCATAATTATAGAATTGAAGATCATTTGAAACTAAATTTAAGGAACTCAACCATAATTTTCGATGAGCATCAAAGCATACTTAAGAAAATCCATGTAGATATGTAATCCATGTGATTTGAATTAATCCATGTATGTTCTAGTATATAAACATAATTTACATTATAATTTAAACATTTGAAATTAAAATCATGAAAATCCTCACTTGATTATGCTTGAAATTAAGGAATAATGATGAAAATAGATTGGGTTCCATGGCCGAAAGGTACCAATGGATGAAAGCCCACATACCTTGATGAAGATTTGAAGGAATTGAGATGAACTTACCTTGAACTTGTTGGATCTATAATTAATTCTTCAATTAGAGTGGAGAGGAGACCTTGACATTGAATTTGGTGTCCAACTTTTTGGAGTGTAATTGGAAGACTTTAGATCGATTAAGGTAGTATTAGAAGGGTAATTTAGTCTAAAAAATTGTCCAACAGGGAGTTTGATAATTAGGAAAATGACCCATAGTGGATGTCGTGGTTGGCGCCTGCATAAATTTTAAACTAGAAAAACCCCTGCATGAAAGGCCCACCTAGGCCCATGGTGAGAACCATGACCCATAGTGGATGTCATGGTTGGTGCCTTGAAGCAAAAATGGGAGGTAGCCTGGGAGGGTGCCCCCCGTGAGACCACACTATGAGTTGTTGTGAGCACCATGAGCCATGGTGGGTTACCTCACCAAGGCAGCCCCCAAACATCCCTACACAACCAAGGTGTGCCACCACGAGACCCCTTCACGAGCTATAGTGGGCACCATGAGCCGTGAAGGGTCTCTTAGTGGAACATTTTCATAAATTTATTTTGGAAATTTCATTGCTTGGACTTGTTTCTGACTTTTAATGTGTGGGGCCTTACAACTGGTTTTACAATTGCCATGAAACATATGCTTGTAATTTTTCAGGATCTTCATTTGAACCTTCTTCATCACTCCATGCTCCAATAGCTCTTGAGTTTCCATTTCTGTGATAATTCTTTTTCTTCAATTCTGGACAAGTTTGCCTTATATGTCCAGGTTTACCACAATGATAGCATATGTCATCATTCTCCTGATAGTCATTGTTTCTGGTGTCTTGCTGAGGTCTTTGCCTTCTTTGTCTAAGCATTTGTCTAAGGCTATGAGTTATGAGAGTCATTCCCTCACTCTCAGACTCATCCAATTCTTTTTCATCCTCAAGAGACTGCATTGAAGGCGACAACAATCTTCTTTTCTTTTTTAGTGTACCTGTTGATGTGATTTTGCTCATACGCCATGAGATTTCCACGAAGCTCATAATATGTCATGTTTTATAGATCTCCATCTTCTAGAACTGTTGCTTTTGTCTCCTAAGCCTTGGGAAGACTTCTGATTAGCCTTCTCATATGTAATCCATTTAAATGGACTCTTTCGAGAATTTAAGTTCAATCTTGTTGAACCTTGAGAACATGATTTCAATATTCTTATCATTTGCCATTTTGAAAAATACATATTCATTTACTAGGGAACGTATTCGAGCATCTTTGACTTTTCTTGCCCCTTCATATGTAACCTCAAGTTTCTCCTCCATCTCCTTTGTTGTTTCACATGTTGCTATGTTATTGTACTGTTCCCCCACTGACTTCTTAATAAAACAAACTAATCTCCAACAACAGTTTGGATTACCTCTTAGCTTGTTATTCCTTGTTACTTCGATAGAATCCAGATTAAGTGATTTTCCAATAGATTCCTTCGTTGTGATGTCAAGAATGGGTTTTGGTCCTTTCTTGAATACTATCCAAGCTTGGAAGTCAATTGATTGAACAAAGATTCTGAATCTTTCCTTCTGATGAACATAGTGCTAGCAATTGAAGTATGGACGACTCTTTGACAAATAACCATTTTGAAGGACTGTGCTTGAGATTTGATAGTTGGCCGTTTGATCTTTTATAATGTACGATTAGACATTCCTATGAGTGAAACATGTTCTGATACCAATTGATAATCAAGAGAGGGGGCAAATTTAGTTGACTGTCCAAAGGAGATAGTCAACTTACCTATAAGTTAGTTCAACAAATAATAATGATAAAAACGAAAAGGTAAATAACGAAGAGATAGATAATTGTTATACTAATTCGGATCAGTGATGCGGTACCTAGTTCAATCCCCTTGGGTTATAAAGGTTTACTTTAGAGCTTGATGAGGGTTCTGGAGTTTACAATCTTTTGCAATCGATCAACTTATTTGATACACATATCAGACTTCTTTTGACACAGCTCTATCTGTATAACCTACTCCAAAGTATTCTTTTTCTCTTTTCTTTTATTGTTCTCTAAATGAGTACAATGTTTTTGTAAGATGAAAGAAAATATCAGTAAAAGTTCAAGGAAAAGGCATAGCTAAATACAATGATGAGGAGGTCTTTTATAATGGATTTTGAGAGAAAGCGGTTGAAGCTCTATTAGAAAAACCCAAGGGAGTTTCTTTCAATCAAGGATTCATAATGATTCCTTGATTGAGAATATATATCCATATTATATATGGTCGTGTTTTGCTATGATTTCTTTCCAAGCATGGCCGAATTTATGCCTTGTACAGATGTTGAATCCTTATACTTGAAATATTCTTCTCTTTAATTTGCCTTGAATTTGATATCTTGTAGCCTAGATTTGAGGAGTCTTTCCTTAATTTATCGCCTTTCTTGTGATTCTTACTCCTTTGTCTTCTTTGACTTGATTCATTCCTTCTTTGATTTATTCTCTTTTCTTTATGGTTTTTGGATCCTGAGTTGTTGCCCTCTCTGTGTATCTAAAATTCATTATTCAAACTTTTTAGATGCTAACAGAATCTACATAACAAATATTATATGCAATTAACTATATACAAACCATAAAAAGTTAGATCAAAGACTCGCTTGAATCATGTAATCTAAAAGGTGCCACATAGTAGTACATTATACTTTTTTAAGGAGTTCTTCGGTGTTAGGTATAAGGTATAGTAACTCTGAGATAAAATATATTTTATTCTACATTTGGTTGGAGGCATTAGGTAGTCCTAGGATGATTTTTTTTTTTTTTGCATTATTTATACCATAGTGTAGGATAAGTTATCATATATAATTAGTTATCCCGTAAAATGGTGGGATAACTTATCCTATAATAAGTAATCCAAAAATCCCAACCAAACAACTCCTAAGTATTTATTCCTTCAATTTCAATATGTTGTTTGTCTAGTTTTGGTATGTGTCAGAGTCTAAGAAATTACAAAAGATAATAATGAAAAAATTATTAAAATATTCTTTAACTTTATGATTTTATACATGACGTATAGAAATTAAAATTAAAGAGATAACAAATAAATTTTCTATCCAGAAGGAATGAAAACGAAAATAAAACAAACAAATTGAAATGGAAGAAGTATTTGTTTTATAGAAAAGGAATGTCCATTCTATCAATGCATTTACATTTGTCATTTATTTACAATTGCTTGTTAGTAGCTTTTACTGGTTATTTACCTCCATGAAGTGCTTCTTAAGGAGGAATACTAGAGGTGATTTTGTCTAGATGATATAAAACCAAAGATGTTCTAGGAAAATAATTTACTCATGATGGATGTACTTTTGGTATAAAAGGAGTATTTTCTATGAAAGATAAGCATGTTAGCTAAAAGAAGACTAGAACTTGATTTTGTTGATTATGATACAGTTGTGTGTACCTGCTAACATTTTTTTCCCTCATTCTTCATTCTGTTTAAGGGTCGATCAACTTCTGAATTTCTTTTGTTATCTAACGAACTTGCAGAAAAAGATTTGTGAAATCTGCGGTGATATAGGTTACCAAGAAGAAATTCTTACCTGCCACCATTGTAAAGATGTTAATGTGCATTGGTAAGTTCTCGCTCTCAACACACACTTTTTATCATGAAAGGGTGGAGGATCAGTCAGGTGCGCTGGAAGTCATGACTCTCTAATCTGTACTTGCTTTAACAGCTTGTGGCATACCTGTATGCTCTTTGTAAACATCAAATATACTTTTGTATTTTTAATGTACACGTAGTCCTCTTCCTATTTTCAAAAAATCTGATTTTTCTCTTCTTTCAGGTATTGTGTCCTAGACTATTTAATAGTTGCACTTGTGGATTGGAGTTGTGAAAAATGTGATAAAGGGAAGGAGGTTATTTCTTCGTTAAGTGGACCTGAAAATGAGTATTCTGAGGGATCCAAGATACATGCCTCTACAAAGATTTCTCAGAGTATTCTACCACCAAAGAAACGTATGAGATATCCTGGATGGCATTGTATTAACTGGAAAAAGGAGGTACAGATTGGGAAAATGAAATGTATATCTAGTTCAGGTTTATCCTCTTCTTATATCTTTATTCATTAGAATTTTCATTTACTATCATGTACTCATATTAATTTTTTTTTAAAACTAATGCCATTGATATATCTCGAACTGATATTATCTTACAAAATAACGATCCCCCTTACACCATCAATATATGCAAATCTTTTGTAGAAAAATTTGTTTACCTCTATGCTTCCATCCTATTGATGTAGCCTGCTTTTTAGGTCCTGATGGCCCTATGCTTAGAAGTACCGATGCCGTGAAAGCGAATGGAATGATGACTTCACTTATGACACACCCTTGTGATCCTGCTCTAGATTATTCATGGAAGTGAGTACCCTTGATTCTGTACATTTATTACTAATTCAGATTCAGTTCATCTCTATTTTTGAATGATCTATCTTTGCTAGTAGTTAGTTGACTGATTAACCTTCTCTTCTTTGTAATTTTCCTATTGAAAAATAAGAACAAATATATAATACGTTTTAGTTAACAATATAATGTTGGTCCCACAGAAGATGACCTAGTGGTTAAGGCATAGGAGTGACAACTTTGATTATTCTACGGACTACATATATATATGGTCTTTCTTTTATATGAGGATTTAGCACCATTCAACAGGAACAAGTTCTCATCCCTATAATTTCTTAAGCTCTCTTCCTCTTCATATTTTAGGGGAAGTTTTGATTTCTTAGGTGCTCCAGAAATTGTACCTAGGATGCTCAATAATTGTATCCAGGCTCATCCTCCTTCCAAAGTTAGACGTGTGGTCTATGAGTACTCATGCCGTTTGCCTGCTAGTCTTAAATTTCAACTGATCCCCCGTGCGAATATCTGGGAAAGTTTATTCAATAATCATGTTCCGGATAAAGAAGATATAGGACTATATTTCTTTATCAGCGAGAAAGAAAGGTTAGCTTCTGCCTTCAATATCTATTGGTCAAGGGGTAAGGGTTGCAAAGTAAAAGTACGCCCTTGCCCAGGAAAATTTTTCTATAAATTGATCTGCATTTCCCATTATATATAGGTCTGAGATATATATTACTCTGGTAGAGTTCATGCATAGACAAGATTTGGTGATGAGAATGCTTATAAATGATGTTGAGTTGCTTATACTTGCATCCACAACCCTACGCAGTGATTCTCAAAGTATGTCGATAATCTCTATATTCTTCTTTCATTTTTAATGAATTTTTAGGTAATATATACATATGATTATGTACTGTTGAAGATAAATTATGTGATGATTGTAGACATGTCTTTCACCTTGTGGATATTCTTGTAGGATGGAACAACAAGCACTTCCTGTGGGGATTATTTTATAGGCACAAGACATAGATGGGTGTGCTGAAGGGGGCAGCAACATAGTGACAGAGATGGATGTTCTGATGAGAGAAGCAACAAAGTGATTGATATGGAGAATATACATGATACTTGGAGAAATGTAGGAACGCTGGTGTCCTAAAATTGTTGCTTTTTTCTCCGTCTTCTAAAATTGTTTCTTTTGTCTCCTAAGACTTGGAAGTCTTCTGATGAGCCTTCTAACTTGTAATCTATTTAAGTAGACTATTTCGAGAAATGTAAATTCAATCTTGTTGAACCTTGAGAACATGATTTCAATATTCTCATCATCTGCCATTTTGAAAAATTCATATTCATTTACTAGGGAACTTATTCGAGCATCTTTGACTTTTCTTGCCCCTCATATGTAACCTCAAGTTTCTCCCCCATCTCCTTTGTTGTTTCACATGTTGCTATCTTGTCGTATTATGCCCCAATGACATCATAATAACACAAACTAAGCTTTGTCAATAGTGTAACACCTGATAAAACTACCAAAATACCCCTAGATGAGAGATGCTCGCATAACATGTCTTCCCAAAGTCTGATGGCAAATCCGAGGATGGAATTGCAATCAAAGCAGAATATTGTGTGGAAAAATGGTCTTGGTTGATGTTTAGAGTAACCAGATCAAAAGATAATTTTTCCATACGAAAACGCATTCTAGAAAGAGTGTGCAACATGTCTGCGTCATGGACTTGTCGCGGATTCACAATTAGATGTGATCCCAATAATTACACAATAAATGTTACATACTTTCTTATTTTAGTAATATGATATTTACTTTTGCTTTTGTTCATTGATCATCATTATAACTCAAAATGGACATTATACATGCTTCCTTCTTAGTTTGGCATTGTTGATTTAATTAGGCACTTATAGGCACAAGAAGAAATGAATTGCTTTGTTTAAATTTCTTGTTCATCAAATTTAATTAGATTTATTTTTAGGCTATGGAAAACACTATGATGTGCATGATTTAGTGGGCGTTTTTACCAGTTAATCGTAAGTTAACTTAGTGTTAAAAGAGCAAAAAAAGTAAATATTCATGTAAGGACCCAGACTTTGTACGACTTTAATGGAGCTCGAAAATTTGGTTTCGAAAAGTTTTGGACCAAGGTGACTCTCCATGGGATCCTTCACGCTCCATGTGAGGTCACATAGCCATGTGGAGCCCCCATGAAGTGGCCCTTGGCCTATGGAGGAGTGTTGGCCCTAAAAAGTGGAGTTTTAAACTAAGGCACACCACACTTGGACCCCTCATGGTTTGTGTGACACTTCATAGACTATGTGGTGGCCTTGGCTTGAAATCCCACAATTTTGGGACCAAGTGTAGTGCCACGGCCAAGTACACAGCCTGTATGAAGTGGCACGGCCCGTGTGGCCATCTGTATAGGCTCCGGAGTGAAATATTGTCTATGTATTGGATCACCGTCTCAAAACTTTGTCGTGAAGAATTTTCTAAGTGAAGTGGTATGGAGGAATATACGGTCCATGTAGAGTTGTACGGGCCATGAAGTCGGCCGTGTGAATGCCTTCATCGAATTTCTCTAAGTATGAAATCTTCAACTCAAGCTAAGTTCACTTTCATTCCCTCAATTCAAGCTTAATTATGTTGTTTAAGGTCATCATGGGTCTTCTACATCAAGCCAAGTTCAAAGGAATTTCATTGGCTAAGTTTTTCACAAGTACCGATAGAAGGGTCAACTTTAAGTGGTCATATCTCTTAGCATAAAACTAACTGTGTGGCCCACGACCTATCACGTTGAAGCTCTTTAAATCTAACGCATCCGGTTTCACCTCATTCCGAGTTCAAATCAAGAAGTTATGCCCGTTTTCGTAAAGCCCCTATGTGCAGTGTTTTCTAAAATTTGCTTAAGTGAGGTCTCACGGGAGAGTTTCACGGTCCGTGAAACCTTGTATGGACCGTGAGACCTCCTCACGAACCCTTGGCAAGGAATATAATTTTTTCTTCATTAATAATTTAATTTTTTTCTTAATTGTGGCTTCTCCTAGGGGGTCTTTATGACTTCCTATGTAATCTTAAGACTTCCTAATGTCCTAAATCTTATTCCTATCATTCATATTCATTTCTCACATTCAAAATTCTCTCAAGTCTCTCTCAAAAGAACTCTTGTAGGAATTAAGCTTGGAAATCAAGGGTAAAGACTTTCTACACCAAATTTCTTCCCAAATTCATCTTCTTAAGCAAGGTATATGGGTTTTGATCCTTAGTTCCTTTCAAACCAAGGAGACGCAAACTCTTTTCAAGTGATTTCCATGAATTTAGCTTACTTTGAATGTGTGTTTTCATTATTTTGATTTATTAAAAATTTAATTAGTGTATGGGCTATACTTTATTTATGATTTTAAGTTGCTTTAAGTCCTAATATGATGGTTTGCATTGAGATTAGGGTATCAAAATTAAGCCCAAACCGGCCCAACCCATTGAAGTTTGGACAGGTTAATAACCCGCCTAATTACTAGCTCAACTCATCTTAACCCAACCCAACTCATTTTAACCCATTTAAAGTTGGGTTGATATGCAAAAAATTGACTTTAGAGAGATCTTACTAAAATATTTTTAAAACACTTTTTTTTCAGTTTCATATGTTCTATATAGTCATAATAAAGAAAAATATAATTTAATAAAGTACTGAAATATTGAAAAAGAACAAATAAAATCATTAAAGTTGGTAAAAATTGGGTTGGAGTGGGTCAATTAAAGTTAGTAAAAATTGGGTCGGGTTGGGTCTTGACCAGCTCTATAACCCATTACTCAACCCGTTTTGACCCAAGAAAATTTGAATTGGGTTAGGTCTTGATCCATTTGTTGTCTTGACCCATTGTAATCTGCTCAAATTTGACCCAACCCGCCCAATTGTCACCTCTAATTGAGATTATGAAGTTATGAAAGTGCATGTCCCCTTTAAAGCTTGATTTGTGTATGGGTAGTCTATATTATGTTTTAAATGTGAATTTTACTTGTTCCTTTACTTGAATTTGATAATGTATTGTTGATTTTAAGTTTGAATCTCTATTACCCATGCTATTCTCATCTCATTCATAACATTTGCATTCATGAGCATTGGATTTACGAAATTATCGATGGTTAAGCTCACATATGTTTTTATTAAAATGTTTTTAGTGAGTCAAGCTCACATATTGGTTATGATAAGAATATGATCATATAAATGTCTATTGTTATTAGCTCTTTGAGCATATTGGGTGCTTGCACATATTGTTTAATGAATGGGGTATTCCTATGCATGAGAAATATGATATTGAACTACGATTTGGCTTTTTAGCCCATAAATAAATGATCACGAAGAATGTTTGGCTTTTAAGCATAAATGTGCAATGATATTAATTGAAATGACTTGCCTCTTTTGAAATCATGTGTATATATATAAGTATTCTCATGGGATGTTTGACTTAGCAAGGATGGATTGGGGGCGTCAGGACTATGCCCAAAGGTCCTTTCCCTTTTCTTGAACTATGTGCCAACATAGGAATGGTGAAATGACCGGGTCGTAAGGGATGACTATTCATTTATTTATATGATATGAAATGATAATGGAAATCTTTTTGAAATGACCGGGTCATAAGGAAGGTGGCCACCACATACGAAATGACCGAGTCATAAGGTGTGGTGTAGACTACCTTTGGCAAGTAATCTTCCCTAACCCGATGGGAGGTCAAGATTGGAAAAATTCATGTAATATCTCGCATGAGTTTGAGATGTCGGTTAAGGTCTCATCCCCAATATATATGAGCATTATGCATATTATGCATCATCGATTTCATGGCATATCGTATACTATATCTCTTGTTACATGACTCTTTCTATATTATGTACCCTTGTCATCTAACATTGAATGCAGGTTTGACAAGTCATATGCATTGCGTACCCATATACTCAGTACATTCAAGTGTATCAACACATACTTTTGTCTACATGATCTAACCATGTAGGAACCAAGACTACCTTTATCCACCGTTGACGGCTAGATCGGATTTGAGACATTTGTCGTGGTGAGTCCTACCTTCTAAGGACAAGCCACCATTCCTCTACCTATGGTGCTTTTGTTTATATTATTTACTTTTAGGGTGAGCCCGGGATGTGTCTTGGCACCCGTCTTATCTTATGATTAGAGGTATTGTTGGACATCTTGTAGACTCTTGTCGTCGGATCTATATATTGTGTTGTATTTGGAACTTATGGTTATGGTTATCTATTTGATATGGCTATCATGTATTGATTATGAGAATTATGATAAGTATGTATGACTTGATGAGGAAATGTGAAAGATCCTAAGCCCCTATTGTCCCCATAGAGTGAGACATACTTATTCGCTCCTTAGTTCTTATGTGTCATGTGCTATGTGAATCCATCTTAATCTCTTATCCTATGATATCTCCATAGCATGAGTTCTACTTTCCCGTCGCTTATAACTATGTGTTTACTATTTGTATACGCTTCTGAACCAATGATGTGAATATGGATACTTTGAGGCTTGTTTGGGGACTCTCGGGTTCCCATTCGCCATGTCACTCCGGATCGTGACAATTCAGGAGTATCAGACAATAGCCATGATAACTTATAAATCTTATGGCTAACTATGGAAGGAGGATAACCTTGATACGGTTATTAAATATCCCAAGTGCAAGTTCCAGAGCACCTAAGATGTCAAAAACTTCCCCTAAATTGCAAACAAGAAAAGAAAGACTAATAATTATATGGAAGAGAACTTGGATTCCTATTGAGTGGTGCAAATTCTTCAAGTAAAAAAGATTTTCAATATATAGATATGAGTAGAATATGTAGAATAATCTTAGGGAAACTTCTCTGCTTTTTGATGCATAATGAAAGGTGTATTCGAGTTTCGAGAAAGCAAAAAAAGATCCATGAAGCAATTTCTCAGACAAAAAAACATAAAGACAATTCCACATGGAGCTAAAAATTGTTTCACACTCTACATCTCATTAAGTTGCAGAACTGAAAATATTTAGAATACAAACAATGTATGGCTCCGCTCAACCAGTGGCACCATTCTGAGGATTTCATCTGTTGTACATCTCCCTTTCCATCTAGTCATCAAGGATAGCTCCTCTTTCCGTTCCTTGGGATGCCTCTCTATTCCTTGCCAGCTTAATAGTTTCCTCGACGCATATGCTGAGTAAGGGCATTCAAAGAATGGGTGAGGCAGAGTTAGGACATAAAGAGCATATAGTCTCTCCAAGATTATTGCAAACTAACTTTTTCCATGTAACTTCAGGAAAGTTCCCTTTGCAACTTTCTATACATCTTCTGGATTGAGAAGTCTTGTAAAGCCATGAATTGTAAACCAGGTGCTTTTTACTCTTGAAAATCTTCCTTAGTAACCATGACGCCTGTGGTGTAGCAATGTCCTATACTGATAGATTCTTACCCAAAGTTTATCTTTTTTGTTCCCAAGATATAGGTGATTTGTTGCTGCTAAGTATCTTCTTTGGAAGTATAAAAATCTGAGACCGGAGAAGCTAAAACATACAATTCCAAAGTTGAATTATTAATAGAGATAAAGTCAAATAACAATGTGAAAGTAAAACAATCTCCCACGTGGTTTGCGAGTTATTGCATAGGACCATCCTCATTTTGGCATATTTTGGGTGATATTTGAATGTCTTTATGTGGCCAAGTGACTTCACCAATCTACTAAAGTATTCCATAACAAGGACAAAGAGGTAGAGCAACGGAGGATCACCTTGCCTAAGCACAAAAGCAGATTAGTGGGAAATTGGAGGATATGTAGTAATCAGAAATTAGTCTGCCAAGGACAAAAGCAGATTAGTTTACATCAACCAACAGCTCCATAACACCTTTCAACCTACAACAACAACAACATACCCAGTGGAATCCCACAAGTGGGGCCTGGGGAGGGTAGAATATACACAGACCTTACCACTACCTCCTAAAAGTAGAGAGGTTGTTTCCTAGAAACCCTCATCTCAAAAACCTGTAAGCAGAATAAAGTAGATATGACCAAAAGGAAAAGAAAATGAATAGAAAGGGCGACTAATAACGGAAAGCATATAACAATATGTAAATACGATAAATTTAACACCCATACAACTGATAATGACAACACATGATATAAACACAACTATTCCTGCTACCCTACCATGCCCCATGGCCAGACATCCACCTAACCCTACCAACTAATTAGCCTACTACTCTAATTCGTGACCTCCACTCCTTTCTATCCAAAGTCATGTCTTCGGTGAGACAAGTTTCACCAAATCCTATCTGATCACCTCCCCCCAATACTTCTTTGGTCTACCTCTACCCCTCCGTGTGTCCCCCAAAACCAATCTCTTGCACCTCCTAACAGGAGCATCGGTACTCCTTCTCTGCACATGTATAAACCATCACAGTCTCGCTTCCCTCATCAGCCACAGGGGCCACCTCTAGCTTCTCCCGAATGGTCTCATTCCTAATTTTATCACTCCTGGTGTGGCCACACATCCCTTTCAACATCCTCATCTCTGCGACGTGCATTTTCTGAACATGTGCATTTTTTATTGGCCAACACTCTACCCCATACAACAAAGATGGTCTAACCACCATTCTGTAAAATTTACCTTTGAGTTTAGGTAGTATCTTCTTGTCACACAATACTCCCGAGACAAGTTCCATTTAGTCCATTCTGCCCTAATATGATGTGTAACATCATCGTCAATATCGTCACTACTTTACATGATGAACCCCAGCTACGTAAAGTTTTCCCTCTTGGGAATAGGTTGAGTGGCAAGCCTCACATCACTGTCTGCTTCATCCCTCACAACACTGAATTTGCACTCCAAGTATTTTGTTTTGGTTCTGCTCTGTTTGAATCCTTTGGACTCCAAGACATATCTCCGAGCCTCCAACCTATCATTAATTTTAGTCTAAATCTCATCAATCAGGACTATGTTATCTGCAAATAGTATACACCATAGAATCTCCTCTTGGATAGATCGCGTCAGCTTATCCATCACCAAGGCACACAGGAAAGGGCTCAAGGCAGATCCTTGATAGAGTTCCATCTCAATGGGAAAATACTCTGAGTCTCCTCCCACCGTTCTTACCCGAGTTTTGGCTCCATCATACATGTCCTTAATTTTCCTAATATATGCTATTGGGATATCTTTAACTTCTAGACACCTCCATAGGACATCCCTTGGAACCTTGTCATAGGCCTTCTCGAGATCAATGAACACCATATGAAGGTCCTTCTTTCTGTCTCTATATTTCTCCACTAATCTTCGAACAAGATGAATTGCTTCCATAGTTGACCACCCCGGCATGAACCCAAACCTATTAATCAAAATTTTGGAAATTATTTTATATAAAATAGTGCAACAGGAAATAGGTCTGTATTCCTTAAATTGTGGATGGGTTTTTCACCTTAGGCATCAATGTTACAGTAGCACAATTGATGGCTTTATATATTTCTACTGTTTTTAAAAAAAACAAAGTATAGCATCAGTATCTTGGTCGCCAATAATCTGGCAAGTCTTCTTAAAGAACACTGCATTCAACCCATCACATCCAGGAGCCTTATCGTCATTTATGCTTTTCATAGCCAAATACACCTCCTCTTTGTAACAGGACTTATGAGTTCAAGTTGTTGTCTTCTAGTAAGCATATAACCATCTTTCATCACCTTGGAATTGGTGGCCAGTAAATTAGGTGTTGTTGTCCAATAGTTGTGTATAGAAAGCATCTCCTCCTCTATCCCCGCCGTAGGAGTGATAGGCCTTCGGCCTTCCCATAGTATCATTTAGCCTTCTGATTTGGTTTTGGGATTGCCTAGTCAAAGATATTCTAGGAAAATAATTTGAAGTGTTTCTTAGGGAGGAATAATAGAGGTGATTTTGACTGGGTGACATATAATCAAAGATATTCTAGGAAAATAATTTGTTTGGATGATGCACATATGGATGTACTTCTGCTGTAAAAGGAGGATTTAAGAAGACAAGAACTTAATTTTGTTGATTATGATATAGCTTTGTGTACCTGATGACATTTTGTCTCCTCATTCTCCATTCTATTCAAGAGTCAGCTTCTGAATTTCTTTTATTATCTATATGAATTTGCAGAAAAAGATTTGTGAAACTAGCGATGATTATGTTTCCAAAAAGCAATTATTACTTGCCATCATTGTAAAGATGTGGACATGCATTGGTAAGCGCTCTCTCTCTCTCTCTCTCTCACATACACACTCTTTAATCTGGTGTGCTTGAACTCATGACTCTCTAATCTGTACTTATGTTATCACCTTGCACCGTACCTATATGTTCTTTGTAAACCTCAAACAGTACTGTCCGCAAAGATTTCTCAGAGTACTCTACCACCAAAGAAATGCATGAGGTATCCTAGTTGGCATTGTATTAACTGGAAAAAAGAGGTACATACCAAAAAAAATGAAATATATACCTATTGAAGAAGCACTCAGTCTGTCATCAAGCATAAAGAAATATGGATGTCAATGGAAGAAAACTGTCTTTTAAAGAGTTGTATCAGCCGGATCCATGCAAACTGAGATTCGGGAGAATTTAAGCAAACCTAGAACTCAAACTTCAAATTCTTTTACTGAGAAGAGGACAGTGTAGTATTCTTTAGAATCAACAGATATATGGAACCTAACAATTTTTCAAATATCAGAATAACGGAACCGCATAAAAAAACAAGTATAATCATCTAAAGATTAAGTGTTCACCATAGTATTCATTACTTGTTCAGCTTTATCCTCTTCTTATATTTTTATTCATCAGAACTTTCACTTTCTATCACATAATCTTATTACAACAACAACAATATTTTAAAAAATAATGCTATTGATATATCAAGTCTAGAGTTGATATTATCTTTCGAAATAGTGATCACCCATGCACCATCAATATATGCAAATCTTTCCTAGCAAAATTTATTTACTTCTATACTCTAAGTTGCTTGGACTCGGGTGCGGGTATCCAATATAGGTGCGAATCTAGAGGTCGGATCCTTCATGATCTAATTTTTAATATTTGGGAATATGGATCCATATATGTATACAGGAACAGAGATGTGCCTAAAATATAACTAAAATATCCAAAAATTAGAGTGATTAAACCCAAATTATGAGATATTACATGGAGAACTTGAGGAGAATCTCAGAAGAAGATTAAAGAAAAAGGAGTGACATAGAAATTTCTATATAAAAAGCATTTCATTTTCTTCAATTTTATCTTAGCTTTTATATTGATTACACAAATCATTAAAACTGTCCCGACTTTCCCTATCAATTTTGGACAAAGTACTTGAAACTGGTTGATCAAATCGGACACGGATTCCACACCCACACCCATATCATGTAGGCACGGGTGCAGCACCAAAGTGAAGAGTCCGAGCAACTTAGTCTATACTTCCATACTATTGATGTAGCCTACATTTTCAGTCCTGATGGTCCTATCATTCTGAAGTTTAGAAGTCCTGATGCTGTGAAAGCGAGTGGAGTGATGAATCCACTTATTACACATCCTTGTGATCTTACTCTAGATCATTCCTGGAAGTAAATTCACTTCATTGTGGTCTTGTTCTATTAGTAATACCCCCCGTGTATATATTAGGTTACTAACTGATAGGCATTAAAATTTAGCTAGTTTTTAGAACATTTTAGTCCAAAGTCAACTTACTGATTTTTTAAAATTTCAGGTTGAACAACAGCGTAGATTATGTCTAGTGGCATATGATTAAAGTACAAAACAACAAAGGTAAATAGAATAAGTATAAAATGAACTGTTATCTGATAACTAAAACAGAAGCAGATCAATTACTCATCATTTATTTACAATTGCAAGAAGAAAAACTGGGATTGTACAGACACTAGCTTTTACCTCCATGAAGTGTTTCTTAAGGAGGAGTGATGAGAACTTAATTTCGTTGATTATGATATAGCACTGTGTACCTGATGACATTTTGTCTCTCATTCTTCATTCTGTTCAACAGACAGTCAGCTTCTGAATTTCTTTTGTTATCTTTATGAACTTGAAGAAAAAGATTTGTGAAATTTGCAGTGATGTGGGTTTCCAAAATGCAATTATTAACTGCCATCATTGTACAGATGTTGACGTGCATTGGTAAGTTCTCTCTCTCACATACACACACTTTTTTAGCATGAAAGGGTGGACAATCAGTCAGGCATGCTGGAAGTCATGACTCTCTAATCTGTACTACTTTATCACCTTGAGCCGTACCTATATTGTAAACCTCAAAAATACTGTCAGTATTTTTAATGTATACAAAGTCGTCCTCTTGTTTTCAAAAATTCTATTTTCTCTCTTCTTTCAGGTATTGTGTTCTAGGCAATATTTTAGCTGCACCAGTGGATTGGCATTTTGAAAAATGTGATAAAGGCAAGGGGGTTATTTCTTCATTACGTGGATCAGAAAATGAGTACTCTGGGGGATTCAAGATACATGCATCTACAAAGATTTCTCAAAGTACTCTACCATGTACCAAAGAAACGTATGAGGTATCCTGGTTGGCATTGTATTAACTGTGAAAAAGAGGCATATACCGGAAAAATGAAATATATAGCTGTTGAAGAATAACTCAGTCTATCATCAAGCATAAAGAAATATGGATGTCAAAGGTATAAAACTCTCTTTTCAAGAGTTGTATCAACCAAATCCATGGCGACTGCGACTTGGGGAGTTTAAGCAAAACTAGAACTCAAAATTTCAAATTCTTTTGCTAAGAAGAGAACAGTGCAGTATTCTTTTGGATCAACAGGATATATGAAACCTCACAATTTTTCAAATATCAAAATAACTAAACCGAGCAAAAAACAAGTACAATCATATAAAGGTTAAGTGTCACCAATATCTTCAACCTGACAAGTAGACTCCTTTTTTTCTGATGTAGGAGCCACATCAGGATTCCATATTGTAGATCGCATAGTCTTATTATCGGTTACAATGACTTCCTGCATATGTATGGCTTTTTATGTTATCCTGCATCACTCTATTCATAGCATATTGGTATGTTGATTCCTTCCTTACTATTTTTCTACTTGTCCCCTTGCCCATGTATTAGTTATGTATCTCATTTATATTATTGTGTTAGATGCTCGCATACTTAGTACATTCAAATGTACTAATGCATATTTTATGTCTACATTATTTCACAATGTAAGGGCAGGTGACTACCCTCCTTCTCACCCTCGTGGCTAGATTTGGATTTATTTCAGAGACTGATTTAGTGAGCCCTCATGCTTCGTGGATGAAACCTACTATCTAGCTTTTATGTTATGGATGAGCTATATTGAGACTATCTTTTTATTTCATTAAGGGTGAGCACAGACATGTCTTAGCCCTTGCCTAGTCTATTACTTAGAGGCTTGTTGGACACCATGTATGGGTCTTACAGTTTTTGTATATCTCATGTTCTTTTGCTGCAGCTTTATGATTGTGTCTTGCCATTCACCTATGCATATTTACTCATTACCTATAATTGCTTATGATGTGCTAACAAGGCTAGTTTTCGGTTCCTCTGGGGATCTCATTTACCGTGTCACACCTAGGGTCTACTTTGGGTTGTGACACCAAAAAGGTATGAACTCCAACCTGTCCAAATTATGTAAATCTTCAAAATTCCTTAGATATGGTTAGTAATAAACTTCGAAAAGTTATTGATGAATACAATAAAATTGCAAGAGAAAAGAAGGATTGGAAAATTCTTTTGAAAGCAAGTCAAATTGAAGTTGACTTACTTCAAGAAGATCTTGATGACTCAAGATGTAATTATATATCATCAAAAACTAATATGACTGCTAGCCTTCCCTATGGACTTCTTTATCTCCCTTATAATCATTGAAACTCTACTGGATCTCTCAAAGTATAAGGCCATTGAAATCTCTACTACCTATAACTCTAGGGCTTTTCCCAGTATGGGTTACATATTGGTTGACAAAAAGTAGCACAAGAACGATTCTCTCAATTCTGAGGTAATACTCCTAAGCTTACCCATGGTTCTGCTGATTCGACTACCTAGCTTATCAAGGAAGCAGAGAAGATTCAAGCTCATCTGACCTTTCTCAAGTCAAAACATGCAAGTTATGTTGGAAGCTATTAGAAAGATCTTACATTGAGCAAGGACACCAGCACTAATATGGGAAAACTCTTCCTTAAAGTAGATGGTCTAAAGAAGGATGGAGTCTGCACGATCAACAGACTTATCAAGCAAGTTCACTCCATCAAGGCTGGAGCTGACTCCTCCAACACTGATCTTGATGTCTCTGTTCAGACCTCCTACTCGAACTTCTCTAAGAATGTTGAGTGTTCCTATACTACTTTTCTATAGGAACGTTCTCAACACTCCTAAGTATTTCCTTGATGATCAATAACTCTTTGTTTAAGACAGTTCTTTTTGCTAAAAACTCTTTTCAAGGAATATGTCCCTTTTTTTTTTGGTCTTATATGGAGCTTGATCACCCCTTACTATATCTTTCTTACTAAGGCATTGTAACTATCTATATACTCTATGTTGCATGCTTATTTTTCTGCATTTTTGTTTTTTTCTTTTGTTTTATTATACCAAGAGGGAGAAATAGGTACTCTACATGGAACATGGAGCAAGGGGGAGATTGTTAGCATATAAAGAATTTTGAATAATGAAATTTTAGGTATACAGAGGACAACAAATCAGGGATCTAGAAATAAAAAAAAAGAAAGAGGATAAATCAAAGAAGAAATTAACCAAGTCAATGAAGATAAAGAAGTAAGGATCGCAAGGAAGGCATTAAATCAAGGAAAGACTCCTTAAATATGGGCTACAAGATATCAAATTCAAGGTAAATAAAGAGAAGAAGATTTTAAGGATTGGTGATTCATTACTCTGTACTAGGCAAAGTTTTGGCCATGCTTGGAAAGATTTGCAACAAAATAGGAACATATCTAATATGGATGTGTATTCTCCATTAAGGAATCATTATGAATCCTTGATGGAAAGATGAGTCTCTTGAGTGTTCCTAATAAAGTTTCAATGGCTCTCACTCAAAAGCCATTATAAAATAGTCCCCTCATCATTGTAATTAATTATGCACTATGCTTGAACTGGTACTGATATTTTCTTTCATCTTACATAAACATTGTACTAATTGAACAATTCTAAAAAGAAAAAAGAAAGAAAGAGCTAACTTTAGAATAGGTCATATATAGACAGAGGTGTGTCAAAAGAAGTATGATTTGTGTATCAGACCAAGTTGATAGATTGCAAAGAACTGTAAACTCCAAAACTCTCATCAATCTCAAAAGGAAACCATTGTAACATAAGGGGACTGATCTAGGTAAATTGCGAGTGAATTGACTATCCCCTTCGACTACCGACCAAAAGAAAATTTCAATTCACCCCTCTTTTGTTTATCAAATTTTATTTTTAAACGCTTCAAATTTCATGTCACAATTAAAGGAATTGACTCTTAAAATTCACATAATGCCACATAGGTACAAACGAAACAAAAAGTTCAGATTTACCTTGTACGCTTGACGAATGTTGAGTCGTCCCTTTTTCCCCCAAGACTGAGGGGCCATTTCTGGTCCACAACAGCCCACAAATAAAGGGAAAAAATCCAAGTAGTACCTATATATCACACAATTTTTGTGTAATAAACTTAGTTTCAAATCAAAAAATCATGTTCAAACTTTATAGAATGAAAACAAAATCTAATAAAGAAGCGAAAATTCTCTGTTTCAAGAAAAACGTGTCAGAACTTATACAGTAAAATAGATATGCTTTTACTCGTGTATTTTGAGATAATAATTTAAAAATCGCATAAGTTTATTACACAAAAATTGTTATTTAAAAATGAAAGTAAAAATTATTTTCTTGATATTTTCCAAGTTAGGTTATCTTGTCAATTTTTATGGTCAAATATTGATTTGTAAATAAAGTTAAACAATCTCATATCAGACTGGTTCTAAGTAACCTTATGCGATTTTTAAATTATTATCTCAAATTACACGACTAAAAAAATATCTACTTTACTGTATAAGTTCTTACACGTTTTCCCAAAAAGGAGAATTGTCGCTTCTTTATTTAGATTTTGTTTTCATTCTATGAAGTTTGAACATGATTTTTTTATTTGAAATTAAAATTTATTACATAAAAATTGTGTGATATATAGGTACTACTTGGATCTTTTTCTTTGTTTGTGCGCCGTTGTGGAGCAGAAATGTCCACTCAGTCTTGGAAAAAAAGGGACGACGCAACATTCGTCAAACGTACAAGGTAAACCCGAACTTTTTGTTTCGTTAGTATCTCTGTGGCATTGTTTGAATTTTAAGAGTTAATTCCTTTAATTTTGACATGAAATTGGAAGCTTCTAAAAATAAAATATGATAATCAAAAGAGGGGTGAATTGAAATTTTCTTTTGGTCGACAGTTGAAAGGGGATAGTGTAACCCCGGTAAAATTACCAAAATACCCCTAGACAGAGACATGAACGTAAAGCATCTTTCCAAGATCGGGTGAAAAATTCGAGACCAGATTTGCAATCAGCACGAAAAATCAAGTTAAAAAATGGTCTCGACACGATTTAAGAGCAACCAAGTCAAAAATTTAATTTCACAAAAATTGACCAAAACAGTGAGGGTATGCGACAGGCCCAAGACGCGGACCTATCGTGGACCCAAAACAATGAGGGTAAGCGACGGCTCCGCGACGCAGACCCAACGCCCCCCCCCCATACTTATACTTTTTCTCAAAATTTCGACGGGATTAATTTTCAAAAATAACAAATGTGCGACAAGTCCGCGTCATGGACCTTTCATTCCGACTTACTCCATCAAGTTTAAAATTTTTATTCTTTGGAGGGGCATTCTGGACTTTTCCCTACCTCTTTTCAAATGTGAATCACGACCCATCTAGGTCGTTTCGATGATCAAATAAGGTCAAAAATCCCATTCTAAGTCCTTCTTCTTGAGAGAGAAGAAAGAAGAATGCAAGATTGGGGAATTCTTGATGGTTGAATTGGAGAGCTTTGATCCCAGGTATGTAAGGCTAAACGAAAATATGACATTTTCCTCTCATGTGCCCCATAGGTGGCCTTAGATGGTTTATTGAAGGTTCTTGAGTCAATATACATGATTTCTTAAATATTTTCTTGAAAAATATATTATTTACATGTATTTTCATATGTTGATGATCATCATAAACTTGTTTACTTGGACTGAATGTTTCACTTGAAGTATTGCATAACCTTATTTATTATTTCTTAAAAGATTGCATGAAAGAAGATAGGATTGAGTCCAGAGCCTTGATTGGGGTGGTGATTCAGAGTGAGATGTGAAAATGATGATGAGTTGATAGAACTTGATAGTCCTTGAGTCTCCATAAGTAAACTCTAATGATTGGTCTATTCGATTGGTCCCTAATAATTTTTCAAATCCTTGAGTTGCTGATCGATGGGATGATTAGAGTCTTTACGAGACTGATTGAGAAATTGTGCCTCCACGAGGCTGATTGAGATAGTTGGATTGGATGGATTGTTTTGTGAGCATTGAGTCATAAAAGGAGTATCGAGCACTAAAAGAGTAAGAGTTAGTCCAACTTGTACTCATCAAACTACGTAGCCAAACGTAGGTGAGGATCCGGACCACCATATCATATTATGTTGAGGTCCCCTCTTATTAGAAGTCCCTGAAATCAATAGAAGACTTATAGATTGGCTGACTCCATTTGGACTAGTCCATGTGGCTTCGGTTCATTCTTTACCTGGCAAGTACGGGACGACTGTGGCAATATCAGTGTGATTGTTGTACGATCACTGACTCATAAGTGATTGTTATCAGATAAGAGAAACTCCCAGAAAGTTCCTACCTTGAGCACTCTGAGTCTAGATATGATGGGATGAGATGTGATGTGATTCGATGAGTTGAGATGAGTCCTTCTGAGATGCGTCTGATTTGATTGATGGGTTGATGGGTCATTTTTCTACTCTTTATTCTTGCTTTTGATAGACATTTGACATGTTGATTGATTTCTATATTGAGTTGTTATTGCGTTTACTATTAATCTACATGTTTCAGTTTCACTCAGCTATTTTACATACCAGTATATTCCAGGTACTGACATCCCCTTTTGGACTGCATCGTACTATGATGTAGATACGCAGGATAGAGGTCATCAGCAGGTGAATAGTTGAGGACCTTCGAGTGTTTAGCAGATTGGTGAGCCTCCCCTACTTCGGAGGATTCATCCCATTATTTTTCATCATGCTTTAGAGTTTAAAACTTCTTATTTTTTTAATTTTGATTGAGGTAGCCATGGGTCTATCATTGGCACCACATAACAGTGATAAAGGCTTCATAGACTAGAGTCTGATGTTGATGTTGGAACTTGTGAGCTAGTTTCTTTCCACTAACCTTTATTTACTATTACTGTTGAGACTAAGATGTGCCCATTTATTCTCATTTATCTTCCGCTGATTAGTAATATTGTTGAGTGAATGAATGTGATGAGGCCAAGTGGTTTGCTTGGGGACTAACAATAGTTTCTGGGTGCCGGCTACATCTTGGGTCCCCTCCCGGGATGTGACAGATAGTCAACTCACTCGCAAGTTTGTTCAATAGATAACAAATGATATAAATGATAAGTTAAATAAAGGAGAGAATTTTTATACCAATTCAAATCACTGATATGATACCTAGTCCAGTCCCCTTACGTTATAAGGGTTTCCTTTTGAGATTGATGAGGGTTTTAGAGTTTACAATTCTTTGCAATCTATCAACTTGTCTGATACACAAATCATGCTTCTTTCAATTTGTTCACTCAATGAGTACAATGTTTTTGTAAGATGAAAGAAAATATCATTACAAGTTCAAGCATAGGGCATAATTAATTACAATGATGAGGGGGCTTTTTTTATAATGGCTTTTGAGAGACAGTCACTGAATCTCTATTAGGAACAACTAAGGGACTTTCTTTCAATCAAGGATTCATAATGATTCCTTGATTGAGAATACACATCCATATTAGATATGTTCCTATTTTGCTGTGAATCTTTCCAAGCATGGCAAAAACTTGGCCTTGTACAGAGTATTGAATCACCGATCCTTAAAATATTCCTCTCATTGGCTTGCCTTGTTATTCAACTTTATCTTATTAATAATTCAACTTTGGACTTGTATGTTTTAGCTTCTCTCATATTGTAAAAATTGAGCTGATATATGTCTTGATTCAACTGACTCGGTTGAAAATCAAGTCATGACAATCACATATATTAATTTCCATGTTTACACTATAAATGTTACATACTTATTTTAGTAATATGATATTTACTTTTGCTTTTGTTCATTGATCATCACTATAACTCAAAATGGTCATCATATAAGTTTCCTTCTTAGGTTGGTATTGTTGATTTAATTAGACACTTGTAGGCACAAGAAGAAGTGAAATACCTCATTAAAATTTCTTGTTCACTTAAATTTTAATTAGATTTTTTATTAGACTATAGAAAACATTATGGTGTGCATGATTAAGTGGGAGTTTTTACTGGATAATTGAAGTCTAACTTAGTGTTAAAAGAGCAAGAAAAGTAAATATTCATGTAAGGACCCCGGACTTTGTATGACTTTAATGGAGCTTGGAAATTTGGTTTCAAAAAATTTTTAGAACAAGGTGACTCTCCATGGGAGCCCTCACGGTCCGTGTGGAGCCACCATGAAGTGGCCCTTGGCCTATGGAGGAGTGTTTGCCCTTAAAAGTGGAGTTTTAAACTAAGTCACACCACATTTGGACATGTCACAGTCCGTGTGACACTTTACGGACTCTGTGGTGGCCTTGGCTTGAAATCCCACAATTTTGGGACCAAGTGTAGTGCCACGGCCAAGTACACAACCAGTATGAAGTGGCACGGCCTGTGTGGCCATTTGTATGGGCTCCGGAATGAAATATTTTTTAAGTATTGGATCACCGTCTCGGAACTTTGTCGTAAAGAATTTTCTAAGTGAAGTGGTACGAAGGAATATACGGTCCGTATAGAGTTGTATGGGCCTTGAATTCGGCCATGTGAATGCCTTCGTTGAATTTTTCTAAGTATGGAATCTTTAAGCTCAAGCTAAGTTCACTTTCAAGTCCTCAATTCAAGCTTATTTAAGGTCATCATCGGTCTTCTACATCAAGTCAAGTTCAAAGGAATTTCATTGGCTAAGTTTTTCACAAGTACCGACAGAAGGGTCAACTTTAAATGGTCATATCTCTTAGTACAAAATTAACTAGGTGGCCCATGATCTATCAAATTGAAGCTTTTTGAAACTAACGCATCCGGTTTCACCTCATTCCAGTTCGGATCAAGAAGTTATGCCCATTTTTGTAAAGCCCCTCTGTGTAGTGTTTTCTAAAATTTGCCTAAGTGAAGTCTCACGGGAGAGTTTCACAGTTCGTGAAACCTTGTACGGACCGCGAGACCTCCTCACGGACCCCTAGCAAGGAATATAAGTTTTACTTCATTAATATTTTTTTTAATTATGTCTTCTCCTAGGGGTCTTTCATGACTTCTTATGTTATCTTAAGACTTCCTATTGACCTAAACCTTATTCCGATCATTCAAATTCATTTCTCACATTAAAAATTCTCTCAAGTCTCTCTCCAAAGAATTATTGTACGAATTAAGCTTGGAAATCAAGGAAAAATACTTTCTACACCAAATTTCTTCCCAAATTCATCTTCCTAAGCAAGGTATGTGGGTTTTAATCCTTGGTTCCTTTCAAACCAAGGAGACCCGAACTCTTTTCAAGTGATATCCATTAATTTTAGCTTACTTTGAATATGTGCTTTCATTATTTTGATTTATTAAATTTAATTAGTGTATGGGCTATACTTTATTTATGATCTTAAGATGCTTTAAGCCCTAATATGATGGTTTGCATTGAGATTAGGGGTGGCAAAATTAAGCCCAACCCGTCCCAACCCGTTGAAGTTTGGACGGATTAATAACCCGCCCAATTACTAGCTCAACTCATCTCAATGCATTTTAACCCATTTAAAATTGGGTTGATATGCAACCCGAATTGATTTTAGAGAGATCTTGCTAAAATATTTTTAAAACACTTTTTTGGTTTCAATGTTTTATAGAGTCATAATAAAGAAAGATATAATTTAATGAAGTACTAAAATATTGAAAAAGAATAAATAAAATAGTTAAAGTTAGTAAAAATTAGGTCGGATTGGGTCTTGACCCGCTATAACCAGTTACTCAACTCGTTTTGACCCGAGAAAATTTGGGTTGGGTTGGGTCTTGAGTCGTTTGTTGTCTTGACCCATTGTAACCCACTCAAATTTGACCCAACCCACCCAGTTGTCACCCGTAATTGAGATTATGAAGTTATGAAAGTGCATGTCCCCTTTAAAGTTTGATTTGTGTATGGGTAGTCTATATTATGTTTTAAATGTAAATTTTACTTGTTCCTTTACTTGAATTTCCTAATGTATTGTTGATTTAAGTTTGAATCTCTATTAACCATGCTATTCTCATCTCATTCATAGCATTTGCATTCACGAACATTGGATTTACGAAATTATCAGTGGGTTAAGCTCACATATGTTTTTATTAAAAATGTTTTCGGTGAGTCAAATTCACATATTGGTTATGACAAGAATACGATCACATAAATGTCTACTGTCATTGGCTCTTTGAGCATATTGGGTGCTTGCACCATATTGTTTAATGAATGGGCTATTCCTATGTATGAGAAATATGATATTGAATTATGATTTGGCTTTTTAGCCCATAAATGAATGATTATGAAGAATGTTTGGCTTTTAAGCATAAATATGCATTGAGATGAATTGAAAATGACTTGCCTATTTTGAAATCATGTATGTGTATGTATGTATATATATATATATATATATATATATATATATATATATATATATAAGTATTCTAGTGGGATGTTTGACTTA